>MU224247.1:251573-262174 GCA_018584345.1 Thuja plicata
ATATATATGTATATATATGTATGAATATCTGTGTGTGTGTGTGTGTGTGTATATATATATATACACACACACACACACACATATAAAGAAGGCAATGTAGACAGATGACTGAGATCGAGACATCGTGTGTACCTCACCAGGTGAGTAACTACATATAAAATCAAGTATATAAATCATGAATCAGTTATAAACAAGGGTTAGATCATAATCCATTAGGGTTTGTGAGACCTACCTTAGACAATCCTTGTTTCACTGCTTTATTTTGTTATGCTTTCTATGCTTTCAGTGATTATGTACTTAGAAATGATTTGACCTTTTGAGACTCTTATGTATTTGAGGATCTGTGGAATCCTATGTTATATATTCATTACCTGATTATGGAATCAGTGTACACTCAAGATAGTACATGTTTTGATTTAGTTTCAGTTTCTGATGATGTCATATATGAGATCTATTGAGTAGAGGTAATTGTTATGGAATTTGGTTTAGGAAACTGATGCTATGCTTATTGAAGTTTGAATTCAGATATAGTTATATACAATGAATTATTGATGTCGTATTATGCTTTTATATCATGTTGTTTTGGAGTACCCACTGATGTGTGCAATGAGCGTGCATGGATAGTTGACCATGGATCTAAATCGGGGACCCAATATTGGAACCTATGTGAAAGTTTGTGCATTCCAAGGTCATGTTTATATAAAGAAACATGGATCTCATTGTATACGTATTTTATTCGTAAATGTGGTTTGCATGTGTGTATTTCAATTAATTAATGTTAATGTGATTAAGCCATGTCATTTGTTTTAATTTAATGTGCCAATTTTCGCAGGTGTTGCAATTAATGTTGACATGGCTAGATATGTGAACCATGGTTAGTTTTAGGGTTAACCTAAGGTTACCTAAGTGTAGTACCCAATCTTACCCAAGGTTAGAAGATTTTAGATGGTCAACTTGACTTAGAAATCCGTGGGTTAACTTTAGGTGTAGTTTAGGAGGGTCTTTTGGGCTCCCAAAAGGTAACCGAAGCCAGTTTTAGATACCCAAATTGGTACCCTATGGGTTAGGGGTTATTTTCAGTCATAAATGAGCCTCTAAACTCATTTATTGCTCCCCTAAAGTCTCATTTTCAAACTTGAGCGAATTTGAAGAGGAGTGTAACTTTGGTTAACCTCTCTCTTCTTCCCAAGTTGCATTTAACTCCACTCATGGAGAATGAAAGAAAGTGGGAAGAAAGGGATGGTTAGGGTCTTTTCACCTTTGGCTAGTCTTGGAGGTTTTCCTATTTAGGGAAGGTTTTAGGAAGAGTTGGGTGTTCACCCACTCTCTATTCTTAGAGACAGATTCAGAATTGAGGAAACCTTTTGGAGGAAATCTAACTTGGAAGGAAAGATCTTCTCAACTTTCAAACCCCCTTTAGCTTTGGAGTAAGTTTGGTCTCCTTTTAGAATATATTTTCATGGTTTTTCATGTTCTTGAGCTTGAAACTCCATTAATGGAGTCTTATGTAATTTTTGAGTTATTTTCAAGTTGAGTTCTTGGTGTTTTATTTTGTTGTGTTTTATTATGTGAATCATTTTGGATGGGATTCTTCAAGGCACTCTCACCCTTGGGAGGGAAGAGTAACCTTGAAGGGGTGGTGGAAATGACTCCGGTTTAGTGTAGAGTCTCCCATTTGTGGAGGGAAAGACATGGGGTTTCATGATACCCATGATGCCAAGTATGGCCTAAGGGCCTTTTGGGGGGCATAAGGAGGTATATTTTATGACTGCATCTTGTGAAGATGGTCATTCCAAGTCCATGTGTAGCTTGAGGTTTCTATTTTGTATACTTGGATTTCTCCTACTGTGAGGTCTACCACCACCCCTGTTTTCAGGAAGGCCTCTTGGAGACCTTCCTTTTGTTCAACCATGTGTCGGGAAGTTTTAAATGTGGGTTTTATATATGTTTGTTTTATGTGAGTTTGTGAGTTCATGTTTGTATCCTATTCCTTTCTAGATCCCCAAGCTCGGGGGTGGCCTTGAAAAGTCCTAGGTTGGGAGGTGAGCCTCCATGCTCAACCTCATCTTGTTATAGGTCTCTGATGGAAGAAAAAGTTTGCATACTACCCTTATGTGGGAGATGGGAATAATCATAAAATCGTCAGTCGTAACCTATGTTGTTTAAAGGCTTTCATTTTTGGCAAAGTTTGTATTAATACTATTAAGGATATTTGTAACCTATGGTGTTTTAAATGAAATTTGGAAATTTTATTATGAAATTAATTTACTATTAATTTAGTGTTTTGCATTACACATAACTAAATCTGGATTGATCGATATACACTAAGTAATTTACTGTATTTTGGTAAATGAAAGACTGCTAATTGGTAAACATAAAGAATAAGGTTTAACAGTTAACTTCAAGTAGTAGTTATTTGTTAAGATTATTTCAAGGCATTCATCTTGTAGGACTGAAGATAACTAGAGGTTTAATAATGTGGTACTAATTTTTTGGGTTGATTTATTGGAATATTTTTAAGGCCACTGATTCACCCCCCCTCTCAGTTATTCTAACAATTAGTATCAGAGCTTGTGTGCTTAGAAAGGGAGTTTAATAGCTCAAACAAAAGATCACAAGATGAGCAAACGAGATGTGCCCAAATTGAACAAAGACACCTTTGCATCATGGAAAAGAAAAATGAGACTCAACCTACCAGATATTGGTAATGATGTTACTCAACACCTGGATACTGAATATGTGTTTCCTACAGGACCTCACACACTTGAGAAATTAAGAGAAAAGCATGAGCACAATTTCATGATGATAGAGCTTGTTTCCTTACTCTCTAATTCTGAATTTGAAGATGTCAAAACCCGCACCTCTGTAAAGAAAATGTGGGACAAATTGAAGTTGGTACATGGAGGAGATGCTAATGTAATAAGAGATAAGGTAGAAATCCTAAGAGGGAGGTTTGATGACCTAAGGATGAAAGAAGGAGAAAATATCTCTCAGTACAACTGCAAAATAAAAGAGGTAGTCAATTCTATCTGAGGAGTTGGAGGTGTACTTGAAGAAGAGAAAGTGGTAAGTAAAATCCTAAGAACCTTATTACCTGTATATGCTATTAGAGTATCTGTTATACAAGAAATGAGAGTAGAAGAAAACAATAATGTTACTCTAGATAGTCTGAATGGTAGACTGATTTCATTTGAGATGAATAACTTTGATAACAGTGTCTTACCATCTATAGAGTTTGCATTCAAATCTTCTTTGAAAATAAGTAAGTCAATTCATCAACACACTATGAGGAATGATAGTGAAAGTGATAGTGATGATCAAGGACTTGATGAGATTGAAGCACTAATGGCAAGAATATTGTAGGGAGACAAAGGTAGATACAAAAGTAAATTACCACTTGTATGATTTAATTGTAAAGAGATTGGACACTTTGTTGAAAGAAGTCCTAATAGAAGAAAAGATGATAGAACATATGAAAAGAAGTTTGATAGAGGTGATAACCGAGATTACCGAAGCAATGAACAATCTGATAGAAGAGATACCCAAGACTACAAGGACAAAGGGAAGAAATCTTGTTACCTTGCTGAGAACAAAGATAGAGATACTGACACCGAATATGATGAAGACATTGAGATGGTATTTGTAGTCATGAAGGATGATTCAGATGAAAAAGAAAGGTATGTTGAGACTGCACTCATATCTAAGGTTAGTAAGAATGATGTCTGGATTATGGATAGTGGTTGCACTCACCACATGACCGGTGATAAACAAAAGTTTGAAACTTTTGAGTACTATAATGGTGGATCAATAAGAATGGGTAATGACACACCTTGTCTAGTTGAAGGTAAAGGAACCATAATGTTGAATAACTTGATCAAATGTGAAAATGCATACTGGGTAAAAAGACTTAATTATAATCTATTGAGTGTTTCACAATTGAATAACACAGGTCACCAAGTAGATTTTGAGAATAAGAAGGCAAAGGTCTTCAATGAATTAGGAAGGTTGATCAGAACTAGTGAATAGACAAAAGGTAACCTTTTCTATCTTGATGATATAATCACCACTTGTTTAATGGATAGAAACTAAGACATATGGTTGTGGCATAAGAGATTATGTCATGTGAATTTTGACAACATGATAAAGATGAGCAACAAAAGGAAAGTAAGAGGCTTACCAAGCATGTCAAAGCCTGACCACATCATGTGCAAAGATTGTCAAAAAGGTAAAATGACAAAGTATAGTTTCAAGAGCAAAGCCCATAAATCTAATACAATTATAGAATTAGTCCATACTAATCTATGTGGACCCATGAGGAAAAAGAGTTACTATGGTGATAGATATTTCATTCTATTTGTAGATGATTATTCTAGACTGATGACAATTATGTTCTTAAAAGAAAAATCAAAATCATTCAAGATGTTTAAATGGTATAAAGCAATGGTAGAAAAACAAAGTGGTAAGGAATTGAAATTCTTAAGATCAGATAGAGGAGGGGAATTTGTTTCAGATGGATTCACTAACTTTTGCAATGAGAATGGAATTAAAAGACATGTTTATGCACCAAGAAACACCACAACAAAATGGGATTGCTGAAAGGAGAAACATATCCATTGTTGATTGTGAAAGAACATTGAAGATTGAGTAAATCATCACTCAAAATTTCTAGAGGGAAGCTGTCAGTACTGTTGTCTACACATTGAAGATAGTAGCACACCAAGAAGACACCCTATGAGCTATGGTGTGGTTACACACCCAATGTAAGTTACTTCAGAATTTTTGGTAGTCAATGTTATATTTTGAAAGATGATAGAAATGGAAAGCTTGAATCCAAAAGTGAAGAAGGCATCTTCCTAGGGTATTCCACCAAAATCAAGGCTTATAAATGTCTTAACAAGTCATCTAACAAAATCATTGAAAGTGCAAATGTCAGAATAGATGAATATGCAGAGAAAAATGATGAGAAAAGCACAAAGGAACTAGAAGACTACAACATTTTTGTTTACAATGAAGAACCTAATACTCTACCTGAGAAAAAGTGTATCTCTCTCGAGCAACAAAACATTGCCCCCAAGCATCAGGCTGAAAATACCAAAAATCAGGAAGATGATGTACCAAATGATGGAGATCAGAATGAAGGTCAAGATGATCAGAATGATAAACACAGAGCTAAACCGACACTTTCCAAGTATGTCAAAAGACATTATCCATAGAATCACATCATAGGAGACAAGAAGGATGGAATGAGAACAAGAAGTAAGTCACTGAACACTAGATATTTAATTTGTGATTTTGAGCCTAAGTTTGTTAATAATGCACTTGAAAATGAAGAATGGGTCAATGCTATGAATAAGGAATAGAACAGATTAAGAAGAACAAGACATGAACACTAGTAGCAAGACCAGATGATAAGAATTTCATCAGTACCAAATGGATATTCTGAAACAAGCTAAATGAGAATGGAGAAGTCACAAGGAATAAAGCAAGATTAGTATGCAAGGGATATGCACAAGAAGAAGGTAATGATTATGGAGAAACCTTTTCACCAGTTTCTAGACTAGAAGGAGTTATAATTTTACTTTCTTATGTTGCATTCAAAGGATTCAAGGTATACCAGATGGATGTCAAATCTGCATTCCTAAATGGAATACTGGAAGAAGAGGTACACATTAAACAATCATAAGGGTTTGTTGATCGAGACAAGAGAAACATGGTATGTAGACTACATAAAGCCTTGTATAGATTGAAACAAGCACCTAGAGCCTGGTATGAAAGACTTAACTGCTATCTCATAAGCATTGGATTTGTAAGAACAAGTGAAAATAACAATTTGTACTTAAAACAAGATACTGATGATAATATTATGATTTCTAAAATATTTATTGATGCTATCATATTTGGGGGTAATGATATGTTATGTAAATCATTTTCTAATTAAATGAGAAAAGAGTTTGAAATGTCTATGTTTGGGGAGATCAATATCTTTCTTGGTCTACAGATTCTTCAACAAGATGCATACATATATATCATGCAATCCAAATACATCAAGGAAGTGCTGAAGATATTCAAAATGGAAGATTCCAAGCTAGTTGGAACACCTATGGAAACCAGATGTAAGATGACAAAGGAAGATAAGTCAAATGAGGTAAATTAGACCCTATATAGATCAATGATTGGAAAACTAATGTATGTTGTTCATACCATACCAGATATTGCACATGTAGTTGGAATAGTTGCAAGATTCTCTGCTAATCCCAAAGAATCACACATGACTACTTTTAAAAAAAATCTGAGATATCTAAAGAACACCGATGACTATGGCTTATGGTATAACACAAAGGAAAAATTTGAGCTTCAAGTCTATACAGATGCTGATTGGGCTTGAAATTTAGATGACAAAAAGAGAACAACTGGAGGAGCATTCTTCATGGGTGAAAGACTTGTCACATGGTTCAGTAAGAAGCAAGGATGCATCTCACAATCTACTGCAGAAGTAGAATATATGGTTGATGTTGTAAATTGCTCAAATATTGCATGGATAAAACAACTACTGGAAGGTATGAATATGAAGACTCTTGAACCATTGATTATCTATTGTGATAATACCAGTGCAATTAATATTTCAAAGAATCCAGTCATGCATGCTAAGACAAAACATATTGCTATCAAGTATCATTACTTAAGAGAACAAGTGCAAGAAAAAGAAGTGATACTGGAATATGTTCAATCAAAGGAACAATTAGTTGACATATTCACCAAGCCATTTCCTAAAGATACATTTGAGTACCTGAGATAGAGACTAGGGGTCCGACCTTTGTCTATCGATTAGTAAGCTGACTAGGAGGTTGCATCTGCCTACACACAATCAGAAGATCATTCATGTTGATGCACGTAAAGAAATGGATGACAAAGATATATATGTACACAACAAGATACTAATCTGCACTGAAAACTAGAAGTATTTATTGGATAATACAGAGCTATGTTGCTGATGGAAGGTAAATTCAAGGAATATAATAAATAAAGAGATATGACTTTGTCATTGTTGTCAAAGGGAGAGAGAATATCCAAAGGGAGAGATGCACCCAATGGGAGAGAATGTCTAGATGGAAGAAATGTAACCTATAAGGTATAGAATATCCATATGGGAGAGAGATTACATATGAAATATCCATCATGAGGGAGAGAATACATACTAAGGGAGAGATTGTTGTCAAAGGAAAAAGAGATGATCAAGGGGAGGAACAGTCAAAGGGAGAACACAAAATAAAGTCAGAAGCTGATACATCTATCCAGTAAAGGGATTGAAGATTTAAGAAAGCACTCTGCAAGAAACAAATCTAAGCTATATGAGCTTACCGAGAGCCAGACATTTGTATTGGTTATAGAACAAAATTTTTGGTAGTTTGATGAACTACAACTGATATATTTCATATTGTATTAGTAATAATATAGTGTGATAATGTAGTGTGTTTCCATCAATGCCAAAGGGAGAGATTGATGAACCATAACTAATTGAATGTTTGAAGATGTTAAGTTGATGATCACCAAAATGCAGAAAGATAATGCAAGACATTAAATCAATTAATGGATTGTATTGTCATTGATGTCAACTTGGTATAATATGATTGGTTATATACAAACTGTCAAAGACTTCAGAGAACCAGAAAGATAAAGTTTATGCTATTAGTAATGCATAAAAGTTCAGTATTCACAAAGTGACAACAGACACCGACGGACAGTACACACCGATGAATAGAGAACCCTGAGAGGAAATTCATAGTGACACCTGAGAAAGAAACCTGAGAAGCATTACCAATGAGTAGAATCACAAGCATTACCGATGGACAAAACTTCATAGTGTTTCCCAATGGACAGACAACCCCGATGAAGATACCCGAGGACAACTGAAGTGTTGATCAAGCTAACAAAGAGTTAAACACCGAAAAAGAACCAAAGTTCAAAAATGACAAATGAATTAGCTAGAAAGAGCTAAAGAAGGAGTTAACTGGTTGTTAATATTTTATTCATCGACAAGTTAGAAGCTAGAGATAAGAGAGAGTTTTAAAGCTATTTTATTCCATTTGTCAAAGAGAAATCTACGTGATAAAACTGAAGTATAGTTTTAAAGCAAGATTGGCTAGAATTGCAGATCACACCAAGAACAAGAAATTCAAGAACTTAGAAACAATTAAGTCATGTATATAAAGAGAGAAGATAATTCATTATAAATTATGGGAGTGAATAGAGAAGAAGATGTTGAAGAGAAACTGATGAAGAAAGACTTTAATCAGTCATGATCAATCGAGATGAAGAACATAGCTAATTTTGTGGACACCGAGCAACAGAGAATCACAACATCACCGAGAAGAAAGAAGTGTACCAAAGGTATTTAAAGGAGATATTGATCAGAAAGGTATTATGAGCTTACAATAGATCTAAAAATCTGCAAGTCTATAATTGTATATGTGAACAGATCATTTACTATTTCAATTTAACCATTGGATTAGAAAGTATCTTAATAGAGCAGGACTTAAGAATCCTTTATATATTGAGATACAACCTAAGGAGTATCAAAAGGTTTGTTCATGAAGATAGTATAGAGATTCCAAATACCAATTGACAAACTACATTGGGTTTGGTCATAAAGGTAGCATAGAGATGCCAGATATCAAGTGACAAACTATTCTATTTAAATCCTCTAACAAGGTCACACCTAACAATGTGTTTTTAACCTTTAACAGGGTTTGCTCTTCACCAAGCTCACTTCAGAAGAGTGAAAATTTTGGGTTACCGGTCCTAAGTGATTTTTCCCTTAACAGGGTTTCCACATAAAAAATCCATGTGTCAAATATCTTTATGACTCATTACTTTAGTGTTTTGCATTACACATAACTAAATCTGGATTGATCAGTATACACTAAGTAATTTACTGTATTTCAGTAAATGAAAGACTACTAATCGGTAAACATTAAGAATAAGGTTTAACTGTGAACTCTGAGCAGTAGTTATTTGTTAAGATTATTTCAAGGCATTCATCTTGTAGGACTCAAGATAACTAGAGGCTTAATATTGTGGTACTAAGTTTTTGGGATGATTTATTGGACTATTTTTTAGGCCACTGATTCACCCCCCCTCAGTTATTCTAAAAATTTCTTTAAGAGTCATTGAATTAACACACATTTGTTATAATTAAGGAAAGGAAAAAATAAACTTGTACTACACACATTTATAAGTCACATAAGACATTCACAACTAATCATTATAAACATTATGGACATGCACTTTTCCTCCAATCAAGGACACCAAGAGTGGACCAAGTATCATCTTTTCAATTGAATGAATTAGCTAGGTACTTCCTTACACATGAGAAACCCCTCCAAGAAATACACATCAACCATATAGACATTTTTAAGACACTAGTATTTACTTACATAATGATTTGAATACCCATAAGGAAATACATTAAAGTAAATAAATAAGGGTTACAACAATATTTGTCAACTAAAGTCTCAATTGTCTAATATTGCAATTTGGGGAGGATAATCACATCATTACTAAACTTACCATAACATCCACATTTCATCTAAATACACCTATTCACCAAGTTTCACCAAGTCAAGAACAAACAATTTCTCAAAATAGTCAAGAAAATATTACATCAACCCTATCTCTTCCTTCAATAATTTTACCAAAAGAACACATATAAAAGCTCCTAATTTCATTAATATAGTTAACCCCTGCATAGGCCTCCAATAAAAAATACACCTTGGGGACTCAAGTCCTTTATCCAAGAATTTCAAAATCAACAATTTAAATCATATATTTACATTACATAGCTAACATCATTTGATGGTCATTCATCAAGAAGAGAGAAGAAATATTTATTTTAATATGTGGTGATTATTATCAAATAACAATAATGCAATTCATTAGACCATTAATGTGTTGGGAAAACATAGTCAATCATACATCATGTCACATTATCAATTGCATAAACAGCTCAAGAGAAATACACACAATATTAATTTAGAAAATGTTACCAAACTATTCATAATTCTGCAACAACAACATGGCCAAAAGGATTACCCAGGAATTCTAGTGTTGCAACCTAATTAAGAAGGTTCTAAATTCCCCTTTCGTATAAAGATTTGGTTGCTAATTATTTTCTAAAATATGGAAAAGGAAAGAGAGATGCAATATTTCAACCCTTACAATAACCTACAATACATATGTAGTAACTTCATAAATTCGAATCTATAACAATGAGTACTACCATGGTAATATCTTACTCCTTGTTATAAATGAAAGCAATTTTATTACAACTTATAAAAGCTCATTAACTAGAATAATTGATCAGACATAGCAATTTTTATGTAAATTTAGCATTTATAGGAAAATAGAGTGTTAAGCCTTTTCAAATCAATTAAGTAACCTAAAATCACTATAACAAGCATTCATAATGATAATTTTTAGAGGTAGGATTAGGAGGTAATTTTAGATACTACCAACACTTAAGGTACATAACAACTTATCATAATACTTTGAGTCTTTCCAGGAGTATAGCAAGAAGGTGACATAAAAGTATGAGGAATTTATTA
>MU224247.1:271693-283928 GCA_018584345.1 Thuja plicata
AAGATTGGACAGATATCAAGTTACCCAGTCAGCAACTACTACAACTCAATATAAATCAAAATAGTACAGTTTATTTATAATTGTACTTATTTGATTGACTAATTCTATAACATATCTTTATTTCTTTGTTTTTTTATCAAGAGTCAAATAAATTTTGAAAGGATCCCAAATCTTATAATACAAAATGTTGCAACATGTCATTGAAAAGGCAGCCATTCAAGAAAAACACACACATCAAAGGGCAAGATTAGGAACTAGATCAAAGGGCAAGATTAGGAACTACTTAAGAAGAATTGTATAATGGGCACATGTCCAAATCAAGTGAAGGATTTTTTAATTTTATTCATAGTTGGAGCAAGAGAATTCTAAGTTATGCATTTAGCACATATGTTGCATAAATCTTAAGATGATTTATTGTAATTACACTTTAACCATAAAAGAAAAGAAAAATTCTTAAGGGGATATATTAGCAAAAGATTTTCATTGAATGTCTTTAGTCTATAGCAAATGTGGTAATTGGTATTTAAAATTTCTTAAATTTTTACACATTTAGAACATAAGATTACTAACATTATTCATAAATTATTACAAGGCTGACATTTATAATAAATATACATGAATGTATAGAATAATAATTCCATTAATATTTATCATTTGATGAGTTACTAGATCTGTATTTCTCATTAGTATATCACAGTTCTACATATATATACATTGAATATATTATCACCCATTTAAATTGAGCTATCAACAATTTGTGCATAAGTAAAACTAGTTTTCTCATATTAGCCACCAATACTCAAATCAAGCATTGATAAGTTATAAGCAAAATCTAGAGCTCATCCCTATAAGAAATAAGAGGTGTATATACTTAAAATTAAGATTAAGCTTTAATTGTGATAACATATTAAATTCATCCTCAATCCATACAACACAACTAACAAGGATTAAATTTACATAATAAATCAGCTAGTGTAGTTTTATTTTTATGATGGTATGGAGAGTGACCCACATTTTCTTACTAAGGAACCACACATCAAATCATATTTTGTATTACATTCCTAAAACTAGACCCAACATAGTTAATTAAACACATATAACAATCACAATGTAGTATACATATGTGGATCATACCCTGGCATTTGGATACCTAATACGTTGACATAATTTCTCAAATCCACATAAATAAATAAATAAATTGTTTCATATTCTTAATCATGACATTCTATATAAATATTACACAAATTTCACTTGCTTCAACTAATTTCATATATTAACATAATAGTTTGTATTTCATTCTTACACTTTAAACTAAATTTAAAAGTGATGAAGGAAAACTTAGTAAACTAATGGTGTTCAAATTTGGGCTTGCATTGGTTAACAATGCAATACAAACTATAATGACAACTACATACAATGGAAAATATAAATTCCTTAATTTTATTTGGTTTTCTACTAGATTCATACTTCTATAAAGCATTTTAGAAGCTAATTCTTCACATTGAATTTATATATTGTAATTTTAACTTATCTTGTATACTTCATATTACAATTATAATTTAAAAGCAGTCTCTCAAATTAATTTGAACTCTTAATTCCAAAAACAACATAGCACAAGATAAAACATCTCTTTCCAAAAAAAAAATCATAAATTCATTGTTTGAACCAAATGAAATATTTACCATAATTAGATCCTCCCTCTTTTATAAAACTTGAATAAATAAAATAAGGAACATACTTCCAAACATAGTTCTTGAATTCCAAACAAAAAATATTTCAATCTTCAATCTCGAATTACTTAAAAAAAAGTGTGTCCTTGTTATAACACAAAAACTTCTTCTACAGAAAATATTATCTATTTTATAAAATTATTATTTTAATGAATAAATCTTAATTGAATAAATACAATCAAGAGAATAATATAAAACTATCTCTTCTTACATATTACAAAATGTAATTTTTTTTTTTATATATGTACTGATCTAACTCAACCTATGTCCTCCACAGGTTCCCTAATGTTGTTAAGATCTAACTCAACCTATGTCCTCCATAGGTTCCCTAACGTTGTAAGATCCATACATGATTGGTAAAGGCAGATACAGTTAATTGTGTTGATCAATATATAGGAGGTGTATAGGAAGAACAGTTTCAGTCAGTTGAACTGGTAGTAGTCGGGTTACACATCAAATCAGATGATGTGATCTTAGAGGAGACATTAATATGGTATGAGGAAGTCATGGTTCTGACCACGATAACTAATTCAATGTTTTGAATGAATTATGTTTTTGATGTGGAAGACAGTGTACCTATTAGGTCACTGATCAGAATTTCATGTTGAATCATTTAAGGCGGTGGATATAATGTCGACTATCATTTATGAAAATATATATTACATTTGGAGATGACATATTAGGTATGATTGATGCTGATTTCAAGAAGGTTGGTAAGTATTTTGTGTCAACTTTGAGGGAACATTTTTAGGTCTTAAACCACTAAAGAACTCAATATATAAGGAGAGCTAAATCATGTGATTTAGGGTTGCAATTGTATTTTGAAGTGCAACGATTAGAGATTGAAGAAGTAGAGATCAGTACAACATCAGAGAGAGAAAAGGAGAAGAGAGGATATGACAGGCAATCAGTACCATTGTACATATCATTATTGTTGTTGTTTTCCTAATAGTTGCAATAGGTTAAATCCCTTAACATGGTATATCCTAATAGATATTTATTGTAAATTATTTAACATGGTAACTTCTTTATTTAAGGTTGAAATCCTCTAGTGAGGTAGACTCTAAAAACTCTTATGGTACTTATAAAAAGGTACTAGTCACTTTTAACAAGGTGAACCCTAGAAAGGGTATTGTAGCTCTCAGGGAAAACACTTTTTACTACAGTAAGGTGATTTATGGGTGTCATCCCCACCATGGTAGTTTTCCCTCTAACAAGGGTTTCCACGTGAAAAAACTATGTCATATGTGATGCTTTTGTTAGGAATAGTCCCAAGAGATAACTGAGAGGGGGGGGGTGAATCAGTTATCTACTAGTTTTAATTCTTTTCTCCAATTAAGTACATAATAACATTAAGCATAAATACAACAAGATAACACAAAATAGAACACCACAATTTTGGTTACGGGGAAACCAAAGTAGGTAAAAACCCCGGTGGGAATTAGCACCCACAAAGAACTGCACTAGAGTATAATGATCCTTGTTAGGAGTTGATCTTTACAATGAAATAAGTATAATGACCTGGTTAAGGGTCGGACCCTGTTAGGTGTCTTTTACAAGTAACCCTGTTAGGGGTGAGGACACACTGCCCAAGAGCACACTACTCAAATGATGAAGGCTGCAACATTATGCAAAATAGATATACACTATATCTGATAATTTAATTGTTTAAGTCGACTTGCTGTCTTGATCAGTTCCAGTGAATTATATACACTCGCTACTTCTTCACATAGATCTTCAACTGATGAAAGATATAGCTTTACTTTCCCAATACAAGTAGCATCCTTCTCTGTTCTTTTCTTCTATCTCTATTCATTTTCATTCACCCTTGGCAATCACAAATGAACTGCTATATGTATCTTCTTCAACATATATGATCACATCGGCTGTAGGAATCCCTTCAATACTTTTCTTGTCGGCTAAACTAAGCACACAACATAATTAGAACCGCGCAACTCAAAATGAATAGACATATCGCTTTACATAGTCGGCTCCACCAAAATAACTCAAACATCACACTTCAGATGAAACACATTAAGCACCTTTGGCTAAACATTCTTAACTCATAACTAAACATGAATCCAAAAATGCATATCCCAAAGATAGGCGCAACTGAAGAAACAATAAAATTACTGTCGACTCTTAATAGCAATCCTCTAAAACTGTGGCAGGTAAACAGATCAACATAACTCAATTTTAACGATACTGAAGAATCTGCATGTATGAACATGGCATAATAAATATGTCTACAACATAAAAATAACCGCGCAAGGCTCCAACATATCCATGCTGAAAAGTGAATACAGTATACTATATGTTGTCATCAATAAAAAACATACAGTAAAGTATTTGCACACTGGAAAATCTTCAAAAATCTCCCCCTTTGACATTGATGGCAACATATGATATGAAAAACATCATCAATCCAAAAGTGTCTTCTTTCTTTTTACAATCTTCTCAATATCCTCATCAAAAGTTCCTATTAACTGCAGCATCTCTTTTTACTGTATTTTTATTTTCATGACTGTATACTCCCCCTAGAGTATATGCTCCCCCTTACTATATACTCTCCCTTTGACATTAATGGAAAAGGATGCCAAATATAAATAAGAACAGGTACTACTCCAAAAGTAGAGTAGTCAACCAATCATTAGTCACCAAGGACTGATGCACTTGCTATAAATTCTAATCAGACTTAGGAAAGGGAATTACTCCCAGCTTCTTCCTAAGATACTCAAAAGTATCTTTTGATAAAGGTTTTGTAAATATGTCTGCCAACTGATCTTTGGTGCTCACATAATCCAACTTCACTTCTCTTTCTACAACTTTTTCTCTTAGAAAAATGATATTTTATTTCTATGTGTTTTGTCTTTGCATGCATCACAGGGTTCTTTGACATATTAATAGTGCTAGTGTTTTCACAATGAATGACAATAGGATAATTAATTTGAATTCCAAAGTCTTTAATCATCTGCTTGATCCAAACCATTGTTGAACAATTTAATGCTGCTGCTACATACTCAGCTTCTACTGTTGAGTGAGAAATATAGTTATGCTTCTTGCTTGTCCAAGTAACCAATCTGTCTCCAAGAAATATTGCTCCTCCTGAGGTACTCTTTCTGTCATCAACACAACCTACCCGATCTGCATCTGTGTACACATGAAGTTCTACATTTTCTGAATTAGGATACCATAAACCATAGTCTATAGTCCCTTTTAAATATCTGAATATTATTTTTATTGCCATTAAGTGATTTTGTTTTGGTTCAGATGCAAGTCTCCCAACAATTCCAACTGCATTACAAATATCTGGTCTAGATTGAGTGAGATATATGAGTTTTGCAATCATAGACTTGTATAGTGTTTTGTCAACTATTGTGGAGTCATCATTTTTAGAAATCTTGCTTCATGTTATCATAGGATTTCTTACTGGCTTGCAATCTTCCATCTTGAATGTCTTCAATATCTCTTTCACATATTTAGACCGATTTATGAATATACCTCTGTCTGTCTACTTTACATTTAATCCCAAAAAGTATTGTATAGGTCCAATCATGCTCATTTCAAATTCTCTGCATCTCTTTGGTAAATTCTGCACTAAGCCTTTCATTACCTCCAAAAATAATGTCATCAAAAAAAATAGCAACAAGTAATAAGCCTTTAGTTGTCTCTCTTATGAATAAGTTACAATTTTTTGCTCCCTTCTTGAATCCAATCTTTGTCAAGTAGCCATCAAGTCTCTCATACCATACTCTTGGGGCCTGTTTAAGTCCATAGAGGGCTTTGTTTAGTCTGCATACCATGTCTAGTTTGTTTGATAAATTAAATCCTTCAGGCTGCTCTATGTAAACTTCTTCCTTCAAGTCACCATTCAGAAATACTGACTTGACATCCATCTGATATACTTTAAAGTTCTTGAATGTTGCATAATCTAAAAACAATTTAATAGCTTCCAGTCTGCTCATAGGGGCAAATGTATCAGAGTAGTCAATTCCTTCTCTCTGCGCATATCCTTTACATACCAATCTTGATTTGTTTCTTATCACTGTACGATCTTCATTCATTTTGTTTTAAATCTGAATATCCACTTCGTTCCAATCACATTTTTGTCACAAGGTCTAGGGACCAATTCCCATGCGTCATTCTTAATTATCTGATCTAATTCTTCTTGCATTGCATTTAGCCAATCTGAATCATTACAAACATCTTCAACACTTAAGGGTTCAATTTGTGAGAGTAAACATACCTCTTCATCAACGGTTGAACCTTTTGCTCTAGTTCTTGTCAAAACTTTACTGCTCTGATCTCTAATGATATCTTCTTTTGAATGGTATCTAGATGTGTATTTTGGAATTTTAGGTGTGACACTCTCATCTGTAATATGTGATTCTTCTTCACTTGGTTTAGGGTTATTGCATGATACATCAATACAGTCAAACATTTCTTCAATAATTATTTCTTTATTGATAGGTCTAGGTTCATCTTCAATCATAGGTGCATATTCATAATATCTCTTTTGAATCATGAAATTCTCATAAATCTTCACATGTGCACATTCAATGATTTTATTCAACCTCAAATTAAAACATCTGTAAGCTTTTCTTTAGTAGAGTAACCAAGAAAAATACCTCCATCGCTTCAAGAACCAAACTTACCAACGCCATCATCTCTCTTGATGTAGCACTTGCTTCCAAAGATTATGAAGTATTTTACTGTAGCCACATTACCAAACTAAAGTTCATAAGGTGTTTTGTCTGTACCTGGCCTAAGACGTTGAATTTTGTTGATAGTATGGACTGCTGTATTGACTGCTTCTCTCCAATAGGTGTGCACAACTTTTCCTTCAATCATGATAGTGCGCGGTGTGTCAAGTATGATCCTGTTTCTCCTTTCTATAATTCCATTTTGTTGAGGGGTTCTAGGTGCACTTAGTTGTCTTTTGATCCCATGTTCTTCGCAGTACTCAAGAAACTTGTCAGAGGTGAATTCTCCTCCTCTATCAGATCTTAAACATTTTATCTTTAATCTAGACTCATTTTCAACTTTAGCTTTGAATATTTTGAACTTCTCAAAAGCTTCAGATTTATCTTTCAAGAACGCAACCCACATCGTTCTGGATAAATCATCAACAAATAAAATGAAATACCTTTCACCATAGTATGATCTTGTTTGAGTAGGTCCACATAAGTCTATATGAACTAGATCTAATTTGTTCTCTGCAAAGTTCTGTTTGCTTCTGAATGAGTTCCTCACATGCTTTCCCATCACACATTCCCATCGCATAGTATCAACTGGTCTTTCAATACTAGGAAGGTCTCTTACTACCTTTACATTTCTTATCTTTACTATGTTGTCAAAATTGATATGACAAAGTCTTTTGTGCCATAACCAACTGTCATCCACTTTTGCAACAAAACAACTTACTTCAGAGTTGAGCCAAAAAACATTACCTTTGGTCTTTGAACTTGATGCTATCATGTCTCCTTCTTTGTTGTTAATAATGCACCTGTTGTTTTTGAATTCCAACTGATATCCTTTATCGAGCAACTGTCCAACACTTAGTAAGTTATGATGTAATCCATCAACATAGAGAACATCATATGTCTTGTTCTTTCCATCTAAAGTAATAGATCCTATACCTATGATGGGTTTAGAAGTGTTATCTCCAAATATAACCATGCCACCTTTATACTTATCTAGATATACAAACCTATCTTTGTCTCATATCATGTGATGTGAATACCCACTATCAATGATCCAGTCTGTTCTGATGTCTGCTTGGGAAACTAAAGCCAATTCTTGTGTTTTCTTTTCATCTTCAATTTCCATTTCATCAAACATTTTTTCAATATCTTTAATTGCAACAAATCCAATTTCATCCTCTCTTGAGTCATCATCAGTCACACCATCTTCAACATAGTAGCATTCCTTTGTATATTTAGTCTTGTAATCTGTTATGTAATCTTAGTCCTATTTAGGGCACTACAAGAACGTTAAGGGATGCACCAATACATTGTGGTCCTGAATGTTTGAATGAGTTGTGAAGCATAAAAAGGTTATTCCTCACATTTAAATGTCAAATTGAAGGTGTTAGTGGAGATTTTTTGATCCCATGACGAGTGGTTTTCAAGATATGCAATGTGTCAGCATTCAACTGCGCAACATTGCAAGTTTTGGCATCAACCAAGATTGGGTTGGAAAATGAAAATGAAAATGAAAGCGAATCTCCAAAAAATGAGATAGGTTATTGTAGGCCTCTATGACATGGTCCTATAGCACCTGACGAATTTTCGATACCCCTCAGGAGATTTAAGAAATGGACTCCTGAATATCGACAATTTTGTTGCCTGGTGCACCTTGAGGGACACTTGGCTCCATAGCGGTCGACAACATTCGAGCCTTTTTGCCTCTGTGACAGGGTTGTTCATAGCATTCACCTGACATTTTAGAGCTATTGGAAGAGATGGTTTGATGCCAGAACAAGAAGTTTTCAAGATATGCAATGTTTCATCTTTCAACTGTGCAATATTGCAAGTTTTTGCATTAATCAAGATTGGGTCGGAAAATGAAACCGGAAGCAAATATCCAAAATCTGAGATAGCTTATCATAGGCCTCCATGACACAATCTTATAGCACTTAACAACTCATTGATATGCCTCAGGAGCTCCAAGAAATGGACTCCTGAATATTGGCAATTTTTGTTGCCTGGTGCACCTTGAGAGACACTTGGCTCCATAGCGGTCGACAATGTTCGAACCTCTTCACCTCTATGACAGGGTCATTCCTAGCATTCACCCGACATTCTGGATCTATGAGACAGAGAGAGGGGAGGTGTTTGTGTGTGTGTGTGTGTGTGTGTGTGTGTGAGAGAGAGAGAGAGAGAGGCGCAAACAAGTACAAAATGAAGAATCCATTACCAATTATAATCTTGGGCTCATCAATTTGATTAGTCATGCTAACCAAGGTTTCCTTTTGCAGGGATTGAATGAAAGACTAAAGAATCGCAATGAAACCCATCACAAGAAACTATTTCAGAAGATAAACTTGGAAGGAAGTATGTCTTTCAAAGGTTTTCCTGTAGAAGTTGATATGAATTTTCATTTACCACATCATATTAAAGGATTGGTTGGCTTTGGAGTTCCAGGAAACCCTATCAATCAACGGCTGAAGCTTAAAAAGTTTGTTTTTAATACACTAAGGCGTGTATGGACAAAAATATCCTGATATCTCCATTAATTTGAACCATATTTTGTAGATTCTAAGTACTTTTCAGTTTCTAGTAGAAAATGTGGCCATGTGCATAACCTTCCTATTGATAATAGTTTTCAAATATTACCTTTTCCACCAATGACAATTGAAGAGGCATTTCCTGAATATCAAAAGTATTGTCAGATTTTACCTTTGCCACACACGTATCTATTCTTCCAGGATAGAGCGTATACGATCCCTTGGAAATGCTTTCCAGGTAAAAATGATAGGATACCACCTTTCTGTTTTGAAGCCTATTTATCCAAAGGGGATAAATGTTCTTTCTCTGTTCTCTGGAATTGGGGGTTCAGAAGTTGCTTTGCATTGTTTGGGTATTCTACTCAATTATGTTGTATCTGCATAAATTTGCAAAAAAAATAGGCTTATTCTCAGAAGCTGGTGGGAAAAATCATATCAAAAGAGTAAACTAATTGAGGTGGGAGATGTGAAGGATCTAATAGTAGAAAGACTTGATGAAATGATTAACTCAATTGGAGGTTTTTATCTCATAGTAGGTGGAAGCCTCTATAATAATCTATCAGGCATCAATAGGTGCTCTAGGCATGGACTGGATGGAAATCAATCTTCTATTTTCTATGAATTCCCAAGGATTCTAAATTATGTAAGGGGTGTACAATGCATTCGAGCCTAACTTGACACAATATTTTGGATATGCACGATATGGTTATTACATGTAGATTCTTTGTGAAGCGACCTTTCTTAATACCCTAGGTCTCATGACATGTTTGTCCAATTTTCTCATTTTAGTTTCTCTAACTCAGAGCTGGAGAGCTAAGCAGGATTACAACATGAAGTTGTGGCAAACAATGGAAAACAACCAAGGAATTCTCGAAGACTATTTGTAGAATTCTTGGAGAGAGAGAGAGAGAGAGAGGTATGCAATATTGTTTGAATACTTGTTTCCCTTCTAGTATTTGACATTATCTTGTTTCACTTCTAGTATTTGGCATTATCTGTAACAATCTTTGAATACTTGTTTCACCTCTAGTGTTTGACATTATATATTAATCTAGTGGATGTCACATGTGCAAATCTCATCACTAGACCTTGTTACAATTTGTGTGTTTTTGTATCAGGATAAATTATTTTTGGTATGCACAATATGATTATTGCATGTAGATTCTCTGTGAAGCGACCTTTCTTACTACCCTGGGTCTCATGACATGTTTTTCCAATTTTCTCTTTTTAGTTTCTCTAACTCAGATATGGACAGCTAAGAAGGATTGCAACATGAAGTCGTGGAAAATAATGGAAAATAGCCAAGGAATTCTTGGAGAGAGAGAGAGCAGACTGATTTTCCTATACGTTGCATGTATGGGCAATAATGAGTACCTATTTTATACCTTACTTGATTCAAATGGATGGAAAAAAAATACTGATGCCTAAATATGATCGCAGGTTAATCATGTGTTAAATCATCTCAAGATCTTTCCTACACTTTTTGAACGGAGTCAATTGGACTCCATATGTGGAAGTTATGGCCTCCAGAGCAAAGCCTATTTTAGTTTCTTCAAAACCCGATCGGGTTATGGAGAATAAAATGCAAAAGTTTTACTTCTTCAAAACCCGATTGGGTTTTGAAGTACTTTTTTCTTTTCAAAACCCGATCGTGTTATTTGAAATTTAGAAACCCGATCGGGTTATGGCTTGGGAAGAGCTTTGTAAAATGACCCAAAGGCTTGGAGGCTCATTTTCCCTCCATTTTTGTTCTTTTAGACATTTTTTCATCTTGTAAGATGAATTATCGACTTTATCTTCATCAGGTTTGCAATTTGTCAACGGGGTAGCTCTATATTTTTCACCATAATCTCATACGTCTTTTTAGATTTCTAGCCATATAAATTTTTCTATTTTTGGACAACATTAGCATAGTAAACTTTAATTTTCTTTACCAGTGTCTTGATTGTCCTCACAGACATATATCTACCATTTTTTAATAAATTTTGATATACTTAATAAAATTACAAATAAATTACATATTATTGTTCTACACTTGACTCTATACAATTTTTTTTTAAAAAAAATTCATTTTCAATTATTTTGATGCAAGTTATGCCCAGCACACGAACAAATACCAAATTTTCAGGATGCAATCACTTCAAAAAATCACAGAAAAAAAACTCATCGGAAAATTACAAAAAAACACACAACTTCTAGATCTCACTCTTACCTATCATCCTACCAAAGGGATTTAAAAAATACTGAATATAACTATATATTTTGTACTGCACACGGAGATAACTATGTTATGTTTTTCCAAAATAATCAGGAACATGTTTTTCGTGCATGCAAGGTTTGACCCTCTTAATCTTATTTGTTTTTTTTTTAAATAGTATTTTATAAACTAGATTCAGAGTACTACAATTTTTATTTTTTACACATCTTCTTATTTTGAGTGCGTGACCCTAAAATGCCTATTCCAAGTTCAGGTTTACTCGATTTCAGAAAAAAAAAAAGTGTCCACTTATACCCCCCTTTTTGGTCCACAACTTGGTGCACATACCCAGATAGGAAGTAAAGTTCTCAATACCTTACTAACCACTATTTTGTCTTCAATTGTTCCACCGACAGCTCTGATGGCATTGCCACTTTTCTTGATTTTTTCACTATATTTTGTAATGTCTTCTCCTTCTTTCATTTTCATCTGATCAAACTGACCTCTGAGGCTTTCTGCTTTGGCTCTCTTTACATTGTCATCTCCTCCAGGGATATCATGTAGTTTCTTCCACATATCATAGGTAGTAGGGCAGTCCTTGACTTCATCAATTTGGAATAACTGAGTGAAGAAGCTATATCAATCATCATTATGTTATGATTCTTCATGTCCACCATCTGATCCACAGACAAAGGTCTCGGTGGTTCCAATTACTTGTGATCTAAGAAAATTTCAAACAATTATCTCCAATAGTAGATAGATGTAGCCTCATCACATCTTTCCATGCAACGAAGTTGTCTTTGTTAAGCTTGGGGATCTCCCTTTTGTAAGACATGTCTGATCTTTAGCTTAGGCCTTGAAACCTTCCATGTGTAAGGTAGAAAAATGATGTTAATAGAATAAGAGTGTTTTGATACTCAAATCACTTATCACGTTACATTTAATTTTTAGAGTGGAGGGATAAATAAGACATTCCCTTTTATTCTCAAATGCACAAAGGAAGGATCCAAATTGATCAACCCAAAAGGATCAATGCATAAATGAATCAATCTATTGGAAATAAGAATAAAGAAGGAGATC
>MU224247.1:330735-346202 GCA_018584345.1 Thuja plicata
TGATTTGTTATGATTATTGATTGGGATGTGATTGATATGTAAATTGTCCTTTAAGTTGCCTAAAATGTATTGAATCCCTTAACCTTAATTGAATTGTATTGATTGATATTGTAATTGTGATTAAGGAGAAGATAAGATGTTCCTCTTTTATTCCCAAATGCACAAATGGAAGATTCAAGTTGATCAACTCCAAAGAAAGGGCTAATGCACAAATGAATCAACTATTTGGAAAGGAGAATAACAAGAGAGATACCTTAAATTCTATTAATTATATGTATAGAAATGATATATGACAGTAATTGAAGAGATAGGAGAAATGCACTAACCTTAAAATATTGTAGATCAAAGAATGTTGTTTTCTGAGGTCTGTATTGAGTTTCTGGAAAAAATGGCAGTTGATCCCGAACCGAAATGCAGAGACGAACAAAACCCAGAAATATTTTTCTGTTCTAATGTCGTCTTATGAAAATTACCAACCTTGACCCACAAATGTCAACCCTGACCCAATAATGTCGACCCTGACCTACACAGATCTGAAAGTGACTCTGTTCGTGGATCCTGAAAGTTTTCCGAAAAGGGTATCCAGATTTGGTCTCAAATCAACTGTTCTATACCTATACCTACAAGAAAAAGGAGATTTTTTTTGGGGGGGGAGGGGTTTTCCTTGGTCAAACCCTGGTTTTGGAATTAACCTCAAATATATGTAATTGAAATTGCAGAAATGGACAAAGTAAATACATAAATTCACCTTGCTTGAAAAAGTCCTTATGGCGGATTCGAATCCTTGAATCCACAAGTATGCTTCAAAATGTGGAATTTAGAATGGTAGGATGTCTTCAATCCCTTGCTTATAGATCTCCAACACCAAGTCTTGAATGGGTTCTTTAGTTTAGAAGAGGCTTGGAAGAAGATGGATGGAGAGATCACCAAAAGGGCACCATGTAGCTTCAATCCTTCAATAGCCTCCAATGGATCTCCTTCATGAAATGGATACTTGAATGAATGAATTCTTTCTTGAAATCTTGCTTGATTTCCTGTTTGAACTTCACTTGATAATGCTTTATCTCAATTAGGAATGCTTGATGATTGATGATGGTTCTTAGAGAAAATGAGAGAGAAAGCTTCTCTTTTATATGGAATTAGGGCACAATCTTCCAAGGAGGCCTACATAGGAGGATGAAATTCCCATTAAAGCCTTTACCCCTAGGAGAGGACCTATATTAAATATAATTTAGGAATCAACGCTTCGGAACCTAAACAGCCGACCCGAAAGCGGGAAATACTTTTTGCAAAGGCCGACGTCCAAAAACTGTGAGACCCCGGGATCTGAACCCTAGGTCAAGGTTGAGGTCAACCCTAACCTAGGTCAGGGTCGAGGTTGACATAGACCTGAAAGGTTGACCCTAACCCTGAAGCCCAGAATCACCAGTCTGCAGTTCAAAATGCAGAAATCAGGCTAAACACGAGTGGAAAGAGGGACAGAACAGGGGGGAAGCCATGTCAAGATCAGGAACCCATTCAAGGCACTTGCCATGACCCCAAACCACTTACTCGGAAGGCTAAACACGTCTACAATGGAAGTGCTTCCATTTTTTGACTATACACACACACACACACACACACACACACACACACACACACACACACACACACACAATTTTATCTCGTTACAAATGGTTAATGTTTTAGTTTCTTACCTTATACTTTATTAAAATTGATTCATTTGGAAACTGCATAGTTATTTGTGTGCATTCGTAAATGTTAAGACTGATGCTCTCAAATAACTATGAAAGATATTGGGTAGTGCAATTAAAAATACACACAAAGAGATATGTAATTACATAGTGAATTGTGTGCACCTGCACTTGCAATCTATTTCACAATATAAATGAGATATTACATTACAAATGAGATATGTAATTGCATATTGAATTATGTACATCTTCACTTGCACTCTTTTTCACAATACACTTCAACTCAATTGATTTAGAAATGCATAGGATATGGACCTCAATACATACGAGCCCTATCTTCCCCACTCCATGTGGGGTGCCACTGGCCCCAACACCCAAAAATAATATCCTAGCTAATGTGTAGTCAAGATGGAAACAAAAAACATTACCTATTATAGGACACTGAATACATCATGAGATGCATTTGTAGTTGCAACAAGTATTGGAAATGCAAACAGTTCTAATCAATTCACTTCAATCAATGCATAGATATTCATCGATAATGCATACACAAATGAGAACATGGACTACAATTGAACATAATTGCACCAAATTGAACACAATAGAAAATATAATAGAACACATGATTGAACACAATTAGACATAAATAGAAACTAGAAAATTAACATCATTGATTGAATATTTGCATATCACATCTGCTAGTTCTGACTGACGAGCAAGAACATATAGGGTAGCAATGAAAACATATAAAAAGTGTTCAGAATTGTATTATTAAGACAATTAGGACATCCTAAGAGGAATATTACGTGGTCATGAGGCTACTTCACCTGCATTAGATGAAATGGGAACCACGTTCTCATCACCTAATGTTGCACTGGGTGAGCTACTCAAAAGACAAGGAGACAGGCTGCAACTAGTAGGACTTGACAATGACAATAGAGGTGTACCGACAACACATTTCATTGCTACTAAATATGTAGGGATGTTTGTGTTGATAATGTTAGCCATAATGTTGTTTTGCGTATCGGGCGAGGGATTTAAGGGATTTTATGTACTAAAAGACATCCTTTTTCGTGACAATATTAGAGCCCTCTCCTTAATGGCTAGTGCTTCAGCCTCATGTTCCTTTTCTTGTCTGTTTCATTTCTTTTTGGCATCCTTCTCCTTCTTCTCTGCTTCTTTGTGAAGCTCCTTTTCCTTGCGCTCCTTGTCCTTTCTTATTTTTTTGCATCCTTCTTTTCCTTTGCAATTAGGTGTGCTTCCTTGTTCACTTTGGTTTGCTCTTTCTTTATGACTTTTATCTCCTCCAACTCATTTTTTCCTTTTCTCCTGCTCCATCAGAAGATTCATGTAGTTTTTTGATGTTAAGAGTTGAGATTGGCGGCTCAACCGGATACCAACATCACCACCCCTACTTTTCTTTTGGTTCACTATGTGATCTGAGAGTTTTAAGAATTTGTTGATTGAAGATTGTGGTTGAGAACCCAGGGTCTCTGGAACGTGGGAGAGTAGGATTTTTTCAACCTCGTTGCCACCCTCAACATATTGCATTATGAGATCTACATTGACATATTCTTCAAATCCACTATCAAATGGGATGCAATCAACACAGTAATGCACCACTTCAATAGGGTCAATGGTGAGTGGCGATAGTAAACACAAACTATCCTCTTCTTGTTTCTCATTCAAACCAACACCTAGAACCATCGCCCTCTCAATCACCCATGTTTTTAGTATTCATTATTATGGAAGAGAAAGACTGTCCTCTGTGTTCTATACCTAGCCTTCGTTCATATCCTGTGTTGGTTGGTCTTCATTGTTTGGGTCTGTTTAATGGATCTGAGCAATGTTATTTGTAAAATTCTCTATTGAAATGTTTACACCAGACAGGCTGAGCATGTTCTACACTATCGAAGCATCATCATCCTCATTAATTTGGATTTACAACTGTTGGGCGACATGTCCAAATTGAGTGCATTGTGGTCGAGGGGTCATATTCCCATCCTCCTGAATCCGACCACAATGTTGGAAACCACTAATTATTTTTCCAATGATTTTTTGGCTAGCTCTACAAGTTTTGCCTCTCTGATTTCAACATTGGGGTACTTTTCCAGCCATAATGCTCTTTCAGATTTGAAGTATTTTTTGAAAGGTGAAAACACACTCACATCTAGGGGCTGCAATCTATGTGAGGTGTTAGCAAGTAGTGTTAGCAGGTAAACACCAAGCCTCATTTCCTTGTGGATGGTTGTCACAGAAATATGGCTACCATGGCCATAAAAAATGAGAAGGTGCCTATTTGTGGGGGAAACACCTCCTGGAACTGATTGCGCAAACTGGTGCAACCAGTTCGTGAATATTTATTTTCTCAGCCATGCATGTGGTTGGGCTTCCATGCAAGCATCTGGCTCACATTTGGCAATGTAATTATTCAACGAACTCTACCCCTTAAAAACAAGTAGAATCCTAGAATTCTCTGCCCAGAAGAATTGACACAACATAGAATAGTGATCCATTCTCGAATCTTTGGTATGATGTATGAAACACTCCTACTCCCTTTTCTGGCCAACACCCTCATTGCCCCATTTTTTCCCGCTTGGACACCATTCTCATCACAATTCCAAATACGAGCTGGACCATATGGATTTGCCCCATATGTTGTTGACAATGTGTCATAGAAAGTGTACACCATTGTCGCTATGAGGTTGAATGCCCTATCTTTGTCGAGGCCTTCAGTTGTCTGAAGTGTGAGCTCTCCATGACACCTCTTGAAACCAACCCACCGTGAATTTCCAGGTATCCCCTCCTTGAAAGGGTTGGGTCCACCTTCACAAATTTGAGCAACAACTACCCTCAAGTTTACAATTTCCAATCCATGGCCGAGATCTACCATCTCTTTGCACCATTCAATCAGTTCTTCTTCTTCGACTGCTATAAGTATAGTTAGGGGGCCTTTCTTGGAGGTGATAATGATACCACTCAACTATTTGGATAGTGTTTCTATTGGGATGCGCCATTTCTTTGATGCAACCCTCACTGACATGTCATTCTGTTCTACTTCTTTATGAGCCCCTTCCATATCAGATTGAAACCATAAATTCTGTGGTATTGTAACTTTGGGAGGCCTTGCACATGTCATAACTTCCATTGTTGGTGGAGCATCTTGTGAATTACTGAGAATAGGAGAAGTTATTTCAGGTTCTTTTGTATTAAGCTCTAGAGGGAACTTTGCTCCTCTTTTATGGGAAGGCCACCTTGTGGATGTTCTTGTCTTCTTTGTTGGATCCTTCATTGTGGCTGGCCCAGAAATCTACATGCAATGAGTACAATATATATGTTACTAGGTGCATCAAGATAATACATTTCCTACTTTCTCATTTTATCTATATAAAATTGATCTATTCTTGAAGATGAGCAACAAATAATTGAAATAGACTAACCATGGCATCTTGTACAATCATGCTTGCTTGAAAAAAACAAGTATGGTCCCGAAGATAATGGGTTATCTTGTTGAGGAAAGGTCGATGACAAGTGATTAATTCAGTTAGTCGCACATGGAAATAGTAGGGATGGCAAAGTGTAATAGTTGAACACAAATATATCACTTAATGAGGCAGGGATTCATAGTGAGCACAAAGAACACTTAATGTGGCAGTGATTCATAGTCAAACCCTTCCTCATCAACTAGGTGGGGCGGTGTTTCTAGGGCAAGCACTTTTCAAATAATTCTTTGATTATAGACATGACAAGGTCTATTAGGTGTCACAACACTGAGACAACCGTGAGGTAAAACATACACTTTGGTAAATGTCGAAGGAGGTATTTGTTCATCCACAACTCTTCGTAACCTTTGTTTTCATGTTAGATTCTTAGAGATTTCTCAAACCTCTAGACCAAAATTTTCAAAGAAAAATCTATTCAAATAATAGGTTTGTCATGATTCTAGGTTGGGATTGAATAGTTTTGAGTAGAAAAACCTTGTGTGGAACAAAATATTGTTAATAGGATTTGGTCCCATGAAGAATTCGTCAATAATATGAGAATGGTTATGAAGCCATATTTGAGGTGCTAAGATTGGTGGGTATGGGATGGTTATGTGCCCCTCAATGTCAGGGATTGTTGAAGGAGATGCAAGGAATGATTCCCTGAGATAGGTTAGGATTTCCTCATCTATAGGTCATGGAGAGTGAGGTGCAATAACACCCTGACCAGGTAGTGTGAAATGAGCATTCAAATGGGCTGTCCTATTACTTCCATAGTTTGGTAGAGTCTGATTGCGTTGATATGTGTGAGTGATGTCAACACTCAGCAGGGTCCATGTTCAATGTCTGAATTGTGTCATTACTACTTCTCCATGTGCGTTGGATGTGAATTATTTATAGGGTCATCTGCATAATGTTTTAGAGTTTGAAATTTGATATGTGAGCTTTACACTAACAGTGACAGTGATGCATTTGAATAATGATGCATAATGTGATATAAACAACCTATTTCACATTTTCAAGGAGATAAAATTTGTGTAAGATGGTGGTGAGGCTTGAATAAACATGGTATGTTTCTCGTACACTTATAAGACGGTGGCAGTGTCTTGAACAATACTATTTTGTTGGTGGGAATCTATTTGTTTCTTGTATTCTAATAATATCTACTCATCTGTGGAATGGGTAACAGAATGTAATGTGATTTGAACACTAATAAAAAAATTAAGTTCAAATCAACACAATCGAACACAATTTATTTGAAACACCCCTATTTACGTGATTGCAATGCCTTACAAAATTTTGACTGAAAACTCAAAAATTCTTTAACTGAATTATTCAATAGATATCTCGCAAATTCTTTAACTGAAAACTTCATTGATCAAGAGTCAAGACCATTCACTTGTATTATTAATCACTCATTTGTACTATTTGTAACACCCATATTTATGTGTGAAATGGTTAGGACTTTGGTTAAGGAAAATAAGGAGGGCAAAATTCAGATGGAAGAGTTAATTGATCCTGCTCTGGTGATTTTTAGCGACAATGCGAGGGAGGATCCTCAAATGGATGTGTTGAACAATGCAAAAAATAGTGCCATTTATAGCTACAGAACAACGAAATGGACCTACTACGAAATCTATGAGCTGAAAAAAAGAATGGACAGGATGGAGAAAGATAACATAATTAACAACAACAAGAACATTGCGGAGGACAGGGAGCTGGATAGCAGAGTGATCGAACTGAAATAAAGGGTCGAAAGCATTGAAACCTCAATGGTTAAAATTGTTGAGCAAAGCTATAATATACTAAAGGCTTCAAATGATAATATTAAGGTGATCATCGACAAATTTGAAGAACAAAGAGGAAATAAGAAGGATCGACCACTGAATAGTGATAGGGAGAAGCTTCCAAAAGAAGAAAATAAGAAGAGGACAAGAGAGGCTACCAAGAAGATGGAAAACCAGAAATTTGACAAAGAGCTGGCCGACCTAAAAGAAGTTGCAGGTAGAATGACCAAGTTGGAGATACGCGTTGCTGAGATTCTCAAAGACATTGCCTCATTTGCACCCCTGGTTTTATGTTCCTGGTCTTTTTGGGTGTTTGTCCATGGATTTCTATTTTTTCTGGGACTGTTTTGTTAGGACTGCCTGTTTCATTTTGGTTGTTACTTAACGATTATATGCTCTAGGTTATTTTACATACTTCTATAGGGTTTCAGGTACCCATCAAAACCTATTTTCCTTAATAAAAAATACCCTTATTTATGTGACTACAATGCCTTACAAACCCTTAACTAGGGTATTGGAAGCCTAAATCTAAATAACAACTGAAAACAAACTTGTATCTAAATCTATGGATTTAAGGAGCTCAAAATAGTGATAGAACATGAAATGGGAAACTAAAAATAAGATGGTTTGAATAATGACATAAAAATAACATAACATAACAAATAGGTAATGTTGGTTTGAACAATAAAAACTGTTAATACATGATATTCGAAGAAAGACAAAATGGAGCTCTACATAAGCAGTGTAATATGGAACATGGTAAATTGTGAAATGCACAACTAAGTTTAACTGCTAAAACATGACAATCGAGTTAATCATATGTAGGAGGATCAAAATTTAACTATAAAAACCTTTGAAATACCTAGAACTATTAAACCCTTCCTCATCTTCGATGAGTGCAGTGTCTTCTTCCTCCTCTTAGATGCCTATGCTTGGTGTGAACAATGTCTTGCATGAGACAAAATTCTTTCAAATCCATTTGTATGCTTGAAACCTAATCTGTGTATGGCTAGCCTCATTAATGTGTGTATTGTTCTTAATTTGAAATTTGAATCTTCTTTCGAATTGCACATCTATTTGGTTTTCCAATTTACTACTGATTTGATTGCCCTTCAATTGGCAACGGTGGCCTTATGTTGTTTTTGTTGTCAATGCAGAAGGATTGAATGTGAAATGACTAGTACATGTGGAAGCAAGGTGGAAAGATGGGACATGGTGGTGGTAGTACATGTCATTCAGATGTGGCCTTCCCTACAGTAATACTTGCTTTGTTGGACTTCATTCGCCAATTTTCTTCATATTTTGGGTTCACGGAGAACCACATGGCATTGACATGACATATGATTGAACTGTTATAGGCTTAGGCTGACTCTCACACCTAATATGTTGGTTATCCCTAGCTTGTAGTTGGAAACATTTGCATAGTGTATATGACCCAATTCTAGGCACGACAGTATGTGTCAGAGTGATGTCGACCTCATATCTAATCAAGGCGGACTTGTTAAACTGCCTTGCTTGGAGCATAAAAGTTTATAATTTCATATATAAAAAAACATGTGTTTAACCCAAGTTATGTGTGGTTTTTTTGCTCTATTAATGTTTGATGTGTGTAAGTGACACGTATTGGGTATTTTGCTTCCATGTGAGGGCCCACAAATTGGCAAGTACTATAGCACGTACTGGACCCCGTGCACATAATAGCGATCCTCCCTTATAAACTAAATATGCTTTTCAAAGAGAAGAAATATAATCATAAATCAAATTATATGCTTGGATAGATAGATGTCAATGGCCAAAATGTGAATGCGTTATCTCTAATAGTCAAAAGTTTATTGAATTAATAAATCGGGAAATGTCATCAATCTAGATTAATCTACTAGAACTAGTCCATGTAGTGGTACTGAAATTTTGTAGTTTTGACTAGAAGTAATTTGCTTTTAACATGTGATGCATGTATGGCTGAGAATAAAGAGGCTGAATGTTTATGTCTTGCATCATGGTCTACATATTTTAGGTGGGTGTTTTTCTAGGGAAATGTCTAAACAACAAACTAGGGGAAGAGCATCGTTATTCACACACCTTAACTTCATATACCTGTAGAGTCTAAATTATACATTGGGTTTTAACAAATTTTTTTGGTTGTCTTCATATATAAGTTGACACCTTAAAAAATATTTCTTGGCTTCTAGGTATTAATGAAAGTTGAAGTGTCAAAAAGTGGCCATTTTAAAGTGCCGACTTAAAGATGCACGAATTCACTCAAAATTGTCAGTACTTTTGGACAAATATTTCAATAGCACGGTGCATAAATGGGCCAATTATGAAGCAAAATAACTAAAAACACGATCATCTATTAGTACATGTGTTATCATTATTAGGGCTCCTTTAAATTAGTAATTGTGGGGTCAAGTGTGTCATTATTGAAACACTACTCTTCCTCTAAAAAGCATAGCTTACCAAGGGGACAGTATAGTTTTTTTCCCAAATTCCTTTTATACAAGATGAGGTTTAGTTTGTTGGATTTTGGTTAGAATATCTATTCTTAAAAGAAAATAGGTAGAGTCATATTATTTTGATGATTATAGTATTATATTTTAATATATTTTTATTATTATATTTTTATATTTTCTTTAAATTCTTTAAAAAAGAAAAAAAAAAATTTTAATATCAAATTGTTGTTATTACATTATAATATTTTTATATTTCTACTAAGTTCTTCAAAAGAATTTAAGATTACATTATTATTATTAAAGTATTATATCAAATTGTTGTTATTACATTATAATATTTTTTATATTTATATAAAAATGACTATATTAAAAAAATTAAAAATTAAAATAAATTTAAATTTATAAATAAAAAATAAAAAAATAAAAAAATAAAAGAAAAAAATAAAAAAAATCCCTTATTTTCAACATCTCTAGTTTCCAAATACTTTACTCAAACCTACAAATTAGCTGAGTGTGATTATATTTACTAGCACTTGCACCGATAAGAGGTGCAAGGGTATAGCCGATAGGTAAATAGAAGGAAGATTTAAACTAATTTTAAGATTGTGTAATCAATTATTTGAAAATATAGGTCTTTATACATGTATCATTGTATACTATAATTTAGTACATTTATTTGTTTGTTTTTTTCATTGTTTTCATAGATTTTGATTCTTTTGAATTATTAGCATCCACTTTCGATCAACCAAGGATATATAAGTATGTGTTGAGATCTATAATTTGAAGGAGATAAATTATGGAAGCAATGCTCTACACCGAACAAGTTGGAAATATCAACATCTTGAAATTATTTCTTACATATCAAAGTTAATATTCTGTGTGATTTGAACCCAAATGAGTGTCGTGGGACTTGGGTAATATCTGGCTCGAGCAATTTTGAGTCACGTGAACTTGAGCCTTGTGAAAAAAGAGGACCATCAACTAATAGTTCATATCGAATGTATGTGATACTGAATACTAAAAATCCAATTGTTTGAATTAATAGGAAGAACAATTAAACAAATAAATGAAATGTTTATTGCTACAATGTTGAGCATTGAATAGGTGCCTATGAACTAGATTAATTCCTTTTATTGCATCTATTATGAAAAATTGGGTTCACTTTTGTCTTGCAAAAAGCATAGCTTGGCAATGCTATCTTCTCTCATGAAGTGCACTGTAATTCAAAAACTTGTTTATACCTTGCAACAAGCTTGTAGTGTCAATCCTAGAAAATATGGATAAGCTGACCAAATTACAAATGATGTCTATGATAGTGAATCAAGTGGATCGTCTGGCATCATAAAATCTAGAGGAGATTTTTTTTCACTTATTTTTCATATCACATCATGTAATCAGTTAGTGCAATGATATCACAAGAGTTAGGGATGGTGATTCATCTACAAGTAGTTGAGCTAGGTATACAAGAGTTTCATAAAAAAAAATTAAATGCTATTAAATAATAATATACAATTGAAATGAGATAAATAATATAACATGTTTGAAAATCAATTATGTATTTACTGTCATTAGGTAAAAAAAATAGACATTAAATAAAGTCATTAGAATTATATATTTTGTGCTTATACTTATAAAAGATATACAATTCATTAATAATATAGAAATATCATGAAAATATAAACCACTAATATATATTTACAAATAATAGTAATAGAGAAATTGGGAAACAAAGAAAAGAGTAGTCATAATTATGTCTATGCCCACTATGACTCAACATTTGCAAGGCTTGTAATCTTTATGGGGCCAACACTTTCCTCTATAATTCTTTAATTATTGAAGGTAATAAATGGTAGAAAGCTAAAATAATTTTTTTTACAATTAAGAATTTATTAGATTTTGAAGATATTATCGAAATCTCAAAATATTGAAATTATTTCTTACATATCAAAGTTAATATTCTGTGTGATTTGAACCCACATGAGTACTGTAGGACCTGGGTAATATCTAACTCGAGCAATTTTAAGTAAATGTGAACTTGAGCCTTGTGAAAAAAGAGGACCATCAACTAATAGTTCATGTCGAATGTATGTGCTACTGTATACTAAAAACCCATTTTTTGAATTAATAGGAAGAACAATTAAACAAATAAAAGAAATGCTTATTGCTACAATGTTGAGCATTGAATAGGTGCCTATGAATGAGATTAATTCCTTGTATTACATCTATCATGCAAAATTAGGTTCACTTTTGTCTTGCAAAACCCATTGTTTTTGGCAATGCTATCTTCTCTCATGAACTGCACTATAATTGAGAAGCTTATTTATACCTTGCAATAAGCTTGTAGTTTCAATCCTAGAAAATATGGATAAGCTGACCAAATTGCAAATGATGTCTATGATAGTGAATCAAGTGGATGATCTGGCATCATAAAATCTAGAGGAGATTGTTTTGCACTTATTTTATGTATCACATCATGTAATCAGTTAGTGCAATGATACCACAAGAGTTAGGGATGGTGATTCATCTACAAGTAGTTGAGCTAGGTATACAAAAGTTTTGTAAAAATAATTAAATACTATTAAATAATAATGTATAATTGAATTGAGATAAATAATATAACATGTTTGAAAATCAATTATGTATTTACTATCATTAGGTTTAAAAAAAAGGCATTAACTAAAGTCATCAGAATTATATATTTTCTATGAAGAAAGAAAGAAAAGAGTAGTCATAATTATGTCTATGCCCACTTTGACTCAACATTTGCAAGGTTCATAATCTTTATGGGGCCAACTCTTTCGTCTTTAATTCTCTTGAAGGTAATAAATGGTAGAAAGATCAAAGAATTTTATTTACAATTAGAGATCTATTAGATATTTTGAAGATATTATCTTAATGATAAGTTTTGATTTCAATATTGAAATAAAAAAAAATACTTTTATATTAAAAAGAAGCATAAATCTATTTGTCTCAAAAGAATTATTGAAATTTAAACTTATCTTTAATGTGTATAAATTAAATTATCTTTAATGTGTATAAATTAAATTAAAATATATTATCTATGTAGAAACAATTATCTATGCAGTGCAGGTTCGTTGTCAATTCAAAAGTTTGAGAATTGAGTTTTTGTAGGATGGGCTAAAAATGTATTTGTGAATCTTTACAAGTCATACCAATCATAACATGGAGTACAATTCAAACATATAAACATGAGGCTCTTGCATAAGCTACTAGGATTGAAGGTTAATGGGGGGGATTAGATTAATGTCTACGTGCGAGAAGAAATATGGCTCAGTAAGGTTTTCTAGCAAAGTGGCACCAAGACGGCTAATATTTCCCCTAAAATGCATTTACAAATTTTTATGTAACAATAACTCTCTCTACATGCATCTTGATAATTGTTGGAATAACAATTTCTCTAGTACTGAATGACATAATATATTCAATACCATAGAACCTAAAAAATTTATTTAATAGATCTTTAGAACGAGTGCAAACGAATAAAATACAAAAAATATTGTAAACATTCAATTTTTCTATTGATATCATTGAACCATATTATAATAGAATATCGTCATAGGTCTTGACATTTACGGTTTTAGATAATTATTAGACTAAGAAGATATGTTGAATATTACTATTTGCACAACCAAAGAGAAGTTATTGTCATCAAGTATTTATCTTAACCCATATATTAATGAGATGAGCCTCTAAAGGATTCTAGTACATTCCAATTGAACTATGAATACTCGTGGTGTGAGGCTTGATTTGAGATATTGGTGTCTTTGGGTAGTGCTTTTTTAGTATGGGTTTTCCATAGTTGGGTATTTGTAATTAATGTGAATCACTTAAAGGAACCTAGTTGGGATGTGAAATAAAATTTTGTGAAACTCTAAGAGTTATGGCTTTTTCAAAGATTGGATATAGATAGATGGTATTTTATCACACTATTTAATTTTAATGTTTTCCATGGTTTTCCTTAGATATTTCACTTATATGAGAAAGATTCCATAAAAGGTTATAAAACCTTAGGTTTTGGACCCTATGTGTATGTTCCTTGAAATAGTATTATAAGTACATGGAACTTAAATCACATTTAGAAGCATGTATGTAGGAAATCCTTGGGCAATGGATCACGTAGTGATCCAAGTCTATATATGAGGGATTTGGCAAGCTACTCCAAGAGTGAGGTGTTATTGAACATGATCAATCAATATTCCTTCTTCAATATGATTCAACTATAGGCTTAATTAAATGTATCAAATGCTTGTGAATGCACCTTTTCAATTTATATGTCTTTCTATCTAGTTTTGATCCAATGAAGAATAATCATGATCATCAAGCTTACCTACTTTGAGGTTTGTGTTATTTTACTCACTAAATTCTAGTTCATTCAAAGATAGAAGTTATGAGAGTCACTTTCAGCATGGTTTATCTTTACATAAATATACAACAATAACTTTAAATTTGATATAACTAATAAAATTAGAGCTTGTGTTTTGATCACCACAACTTTAGTTCATGGCTAAATGAAATGTATATAAGGTACAAGTAGTCTCTATTCATTGGAGAGGTAGATCCTTCCAATAAATAAGGGCATAATAAACTTGGCCATGACATCATTTCTATGAATCATTTATAGATGTTTGTGTAAATAGTGACAATGACAAACTAGTTAGCTTTTAAAATATCTTGGAGAGTCTTAAACACACTAGTTAAGTCCACACTTAGGTAGTTTTTATTTTTCATCTCACTTCATGAGGTTGAGACGCATGAACTCAAATTTTGTAACACTTAACCCATGTGCATATGACACCTATATCATACACATCCCATGTGCATGACACATCATGGACACATGCAATGTCACTTTCAAAAAAATGAATGGAATAACAAATTTGAAATAAATAAATAAAAATATTCACCGAATATCATAGACACAATCTTTACCAAATTATATCCAAACTGCTATAATTGTGTATGCTTAAAAAATACAAATGATTCAAACTCCAACATTAAATTTTACTAATTATGATCTAATCTCTACAAAAGGAACTATCATTCAAATCACTACACAATGACAGAAAAAATTATACAACAATGCGCACACTAAATCATTAAACTTTATCGAAAATCCTTGAAGATGTGCTTTGTACATCGTCAACTGACAGAACATGCGGAAAGGAAAAAACATACGTCAATGTCCACACTGATCATTTGTTTGCAGTGAGCAGATCAAAAATAAAAATTATCCACAGACCGCCTGTTGACGTGTGAAATGATTAATTTATTCATTATTTGGAAACCCAATTGACGTTATTTGACGGGGAGTTTTGGGCGGCCGAATATTAGGCCGTAGAGGAACGACAACAACATCACCCCAAACTCAATACCGCTTCCTGAATAGAAAATTGGTATTAAGCGTGAGATAAGTATTGTGGTCATCCGTACGCAAGCAACCTCGCACTTAAAGCCTATCGGCTAAAAATGTACTCTTCTGATTTAGAGTGACCAGTATTATATTTAAAATGTACTCTTCTGGTTTAGAGTGACTAGTACTTGTTGCCGACTGAGTGACGTGATTTCTGTCCAATCTTTGAATAAAGTAAAAGTAAAGTTGTTCACCATTATTGCAAATCCATCATGCGGGAAGCATCCTGATCCCAGTGCATTTCACTGTTTCCACTCTTGTCTTAGTAATTATATCACCCTTCGACCCAATTTATATTAATTGGAACGATCAAATCCATAACTCTAAATTAGAGAAAATACTAATTTATATTAATGCTTCATAAAGTTTTTTTACAATAGATCACTTACAAAAAGTGCAGTAGAAAATAAGTTTTTTACATTATTCATTATGTTTTTTATCTTTATATTTTACACCACATATATATATATATCAACCCCAAGGTTTGGAGGAAAGAGAGGAACAAATATGGGCAAGTTTAAAAGATTATCTTGATTTATTGCACGGCAAGTCTGTCTTCTTCACAGGAGACAATCTGCTAGAAGCATCTCTAGCAAGATTCTTAATCAGATGTGGAATGATTG
>MU224247.1:357441-371576 GCA_018584345.1 Thuja plicata
AGCCTAGTCTCTACTTCAGTGTCAGTGTGATCTATGTGAGGTCAGGGCTATATATATAGAGTTATGGTGGTCACTAAATTGTAGACAAAGCTAGAGAGTGTTCCATCTGTCAATGCAATTAATACAAAGTCTATGAGAACAGGGTTCTGTATGTTGACCTTGGAGATCATTGTAGGTTTTTCAAGGCTTATTTAACTAGCCAATTTGTGTTGTGTTGTCTTCTCAGTTACCTGAATAATGTCTTATAGTTGATCTTAATTTCTATATAGAATCTGAGACCCAAATTTTTGAATAAATCCTTATTATTAGAGAGAAGTCTAGAATTATGTTTTCTTTCTGTATCAGTTGAGTTTCTGAAACTAAGTTTATCAAACATAGGAAATGAGTAACCACCTTTTTCCTTGAGGGTTCTTCCTATGAAGAAATGGACTGTTCAACTAAAAATCTTCTATTTTCTGTTATAAGATAGATCAGATAATCTAATTATTTTGATATCTAGTTTTCCACTTGATACTTCTCGAGCTGAAAAGAAAGAGAAATATAGCTTCAATCACCTTTAAGAACTGCGATGTTAGTTATGCTAAACTTTTATTAAGGATATAAATGACACATAAGTTAATCCTTCAAACCTATCAAGCTAGCATGTTCATACTTTTAACAATAGTGAGACAAGGCCAATGAGTGTCCTATGGCCTTATAAATGGAGTCCTAATAGGAGCATAATATCAGTTCTTTATGCAAAGATTGTGTTTAGTCTGCTTATAGAATTTGATTGATCCTACATCTACTGTCCCATATTTATGAACTCTCTGATGATTGATTTGTTTCAGTCAAGAAATAAATAATCCTATTTAGGAGATGTTATGAGTCTTTGTTACTCCTCATGATGTTTTTTAAGCACATAGGATTTTACAAAGTATCGTGAGTCAACAACCCCTATTCTAAACAGTAAATGCATAGTTGAACTTCTTGAGTTATCTTTGATTTTCCTATATGAGTTGGAATTGAGAACTTGAGGTGTTCTGTACTAATGTTAGAAGGGTGATGATTTCTATTGTATAACTGTTCTTGGGCAACATGATAGCTTTTGTTATCTTTTGTTAGGAATATGATAACTTCTGCATGACTATGAGCATTTTTGTGGATTTGCATTTGGATTCCATGAACTCTGTTTGATTGTCCTATCTTAGTTATGAAAGGAATATTTCTATATGGGAAATGTTTTGGATTCCTTTATGTACTTATATGTGTAATTTAAAGACAGAGTATGATGCTTTATGAGTCGGTAATTGTCTATTATAACACTGATTGCACAATTATGATTTTGGAACCATCTCTGAATATTTCTATATGGGATATAAATGAGAACTTGCAGATGATTAGGCTACTCAGAGAAGGATGTTGTTTGCTAAGGCATTGGAATGCTTTAATTTCATTATATAAATTTGATAAGTTTATATGCACCAATTCCATTACTGCTCTCAGTTTTGCTTGTTTAGACTACCTTGAGCTGGGCTTGGTATCTTTCATGTTAGGAAAGATTCTGGGGAAGCGTAATTGCTTCATGGTAGGGTGGAAACGCACTCCTACAATATTCTCTCCCTCATGTTTGTGTGCAGCAGGTCTCTGGAGCTCTTGACAGGAAGATCATCATGTGTATCATATTATGGATCTTTGTATTGACCATTGCTCTATTGTATTTATATTGCACTCTTATGGCAGTCAGGTGATGACTCTTGTATATCTCTTCTTCTTTGTAATTTAAGATCTTATGTTGGTTGCACTTCGACAGTTTGGTCGAAGTCTCTCTTTGCTTTGTTAATTCGACAAGTTGGTCAGATTTTGTTATGTCTTTAATGTTTTATGACATGTGATGTATTGGGTGTTTTCGATAGTTGGTCGACATTCTTCTTTATTATGGACTCATGTGTCGCATAATCTATTCTACAGTGTTTGGTCGAACCTTTTTTTCTTTCTTGAAGTTAAGGAAAATCATTTGTTTTTGTCGACTTGTATATTCGACGTTTGACTTAGTTGACCGACTCCCTTGTCTTGTGGATATTTCTGATGTGGCACCTTTGTCGAGGTTACAGTCCTTACACTTGTGTTGGAGTTCATTGAGACGAGTGAACAGACAGTGGTAACATAGTATGTTGAGCTCACGGTGCAAGGGATGAAGAGTATTTATACACAACCAGTTGAAGGCGAGGGTAGTAGAAGTTTTGGTTCACAAATGGTTATACATAGCGTGAATGACATGAAAGTCAAGATTAGTCATTGTTTCTCTGCGCACATATATGATTTAGTCTGTACCAAAGCAATTGTGTGGATGCATGCTATTCTTCATCACAATTGTAAACCCTTCATCTGCAAAATCGACCATGCTTCTGTGTACTGAACACTATTATCTTCCAGATAAACATCACAGGTGACAAAAATCTCACCTCCATCTTGCAGTCCACAATCATCCCACACAACTAAAATGACTGGATCTCTGTCATCTATGACTGGATGGATTCACTCAAACCTGGAAAGAAGCGAATGAGAAATATTTAAATGCATTTACACCTTTCCAAACAAAAATTTTAGTATGTTATGTAATGCAGGATGGACGATCAGGAGTCTCCTGATGGTATTCATTGCCTCTTCCTCACTCACAACCGTTGATCACATCAAACAATTCAGAGCATTCAAGAGTGGAAATGCCTACGGCGTGACTAGTAGTCGAGAGGGTTTTAATAGGGGAAAGGGACCAGTAGTGGCTATAGCTAATTTCACGCCTTCAATTGAGGCACCAAATGATGTCAAAATTTCCTAATTTTTTTTGTTGTTTTTTTCATTAGCAACTTAACTGATTAAAGCTAAGGTTTTTTCTTCTCACCAATAACGATGCACTCTACAAAAGGTGTTATGTGCATATAGGTCAAAAAGTGACCAAAAAAAGTGTCGACTTGTAGTAGACACTAATAACCCCAAAAGTAGTCCATTTCATATGCAATAATAAATTTACGAAAAACCCAAATTTGGAGTTTAAAAGTACCTAATTGCAAGTGTTTAAGTGTATGGGTTCAGTCACATGTTTCATGTTTGTATTAGGAATGTGGTGCAGGAGCACCTTAGATTAACAATGAGGACATTTGAAGACTCATGGTACACCATGAGTAGAAATGATGTAAGTAGAAGTCCTAGATGTCATTTAAGGTCTTTTAGACCAAGTTGTAATGTAATAAGACCCCTTTTGTAAGACCATTGACATGTTAGGCATGTATAAGCCAACATGGTCAACCTTGGTCAAAGGGTCAGTAGATGAGTAGGGAATGTGGATTTAGGTCCTTAGGGATATTTTGTCTTAATTGATCAATTATGGAAGGCTCTGATACCACTATGATGCAGAGTTAAATAGGGAGTTCCATGTAAGAGTACAAATGATGCTTCACACATAGCCAATTTTTTTTTAGAGAAGTAGTTAGGATCCATGGCCTCCCACTCAACATTGTGTCAGATATGGATGTTAATTTTGTGGGTCACTTCTGGAGGACCTTTTGGAAAAAGCTGGGCACAAACCTCTCTTTTAGTTTAGCCTACCATCCACAAATAGATGGTCAGATTGAAGTAGTTAATAGATCTCTTGACAACCTGTTGAGGTGTTTGACAAAACAATATGGAAAATCATGGGATATTATTCTTCCATAGGGCGAGTATGCCTAAAATGAATCTATTAAAAGGAGCACTGGGAAAATCCCCTTCCAAATCATCTATGAAATGCATCCAAGAGGATTCATGGGGCTTAGGTAGTTGCCAAAGGATGACAAAATTAGTTCCCAAGGTGAAGAGTTTGCGAAACTGATAAAGGATTTTCATGAATAGGTCAAAACCACACTTCAACATACTGCAGACAAGTACAAACAATCAGCAGATCAGAAGATAAGGGAAGTACATTTTCAGATTGGTGATCTAGTATGGGCATGTCTTAGGAAAGGCAGGTTACCAAAAGGCAAATACACAAAGCTTAAGATGAGAAAGATTAGACCATTCACTATAATACACAAATTAATTTTCTCCAAATGCTTATGAAATCTCTTTATCTCCTTCCATTGGCATATATCCAGTTTTCAATGTCTTTGATCTAACCCCATACAAAGGTGATGTTAATGAAGGTTTAGAGGAGGCTACACTAATCCAGAAGATGATACATGGATAAAGAATCTACCACCTAGCCAAGCATTGGAGCTAGACTGCATTCTCGACACCAAGGTTGTGAGGAAGACAAGAAGGAACACATATATAAACAATACCTTGTTAAGTGGAAATGACTGTCTGATGTAGATGCCACATGGATGGATGAGCACGACATTCATAAACATGAAACAAGCCTTGACAAACTCCTCTAAAGTGGAACTTGAGTTTCAAACACCTGAGGAGTATGGTGCAAGAGAACCTTAGATCAATAATAAGGACATTTGAAGACTCATGGTATTCCATGAGTAGAAATGATGTACAAGTAGAAGTCCTAGATGTTATAAGGTCTTGTAGAACAAGTTGTAATGTAATAAGACCCCTTTCGTAAGACCATTGACATGTTAGGCATGCATAAGCCAACATGGTCAACCTTGGTCAAAGGGTCAGTAGATGAGTAGGGAATATGGATTTAGGTCCTTAGGGATATATTTAGTCTTATTTGATCAATTGTTGAAGGATCTATAGAGTCTTGATGGCTGATGTAAATGATGTTGAAAAAATGTCAATATTGTCAAAATGTTGCTTGATAACATTTTGTCAATTTATACAACTTCTTCAATTAGGCTAAAAAACTCCTCCCAACGACCATTTAGACTCAAATTTAGGTTGAGGGGTTAGTTATGCCTACTTAAGGCCTTTGGGTTGAATCTACAAAGAGTTGTTGAAGATTTGAATGTGAAAGCAACAAAAACTTACTTTTCCTGCAAACTTTGTTGTCTTTTCACTTTGTGTGGTGTTGTACAGATTGGTAGAAGGGTGAAATCTACATGGATGTGTAGGGTAATGAACTAGCTTCCACTTGAATCTAGTTTGAGCATATTTGGTTGAGTTTGATAGAATTTATAAGAAAAGTTGTATCATTGGGTCTAAAACCCTCACCATCCTAGGGCTTGATCAGAATTATGCCTCTACCTTGACTTTTCCCCGTTGGGATTCCACGACCATTGATGGAAAGAAAGTAGAGGAAGTATATAACATGTTCCAAGTGGTTTCATGCAGAAAAGTGGGTGCAGGAGAGAGAAAATGCAAGCCCTAGTCGAGCATCTCAATGTGATTGGCTTGTAAAATCATGCAAATGTATGTGCAAAAGGAAAAATGAATAGGATCAGTGAAATTCAAGAGTAGATTTGGTGGTTTTGGGGTGCAGTGGCAACATTACAAGTACTACCTTGGTAAGATATTTCCATTGTTGGGTACTTAGGCCTATTAGGTTTGCTTGCCTTGATATGAATGATTTTGCTTGTTCAACATCCTTCAACCTCTATCAAACCTCACTCTTGTTTATAGGGTCATATACATAGACCTAGCCAACTTGCCAAAAGGGATCATGTTCTCAAGTAATATTTATGGTGCTCTAAATGCATTTTTTATTTTGTTTCCCACAAATGGTCTTAGCCTTCTTAACATCCTTGGATCTCTTCACATGAGCATGTTGTTCTTGGCTATCAAAATTCTAACAAGTTTTGCTACTTAGATCTAACAATTTCTCTTATTTGTACTCAATGACCTACATATAAAGATCAAGAAGAATAAGATTCTCTCACTATTTGGAAACCATTTTATGATGGTTCAACCCTTTCTAATGTATGTGGTATGCCAAATGATTCTAATTCCCCCTAATGGTGTAGCTCTCAAAACTATCGACATTGTTGATTATATTTGAACATTAGGCTTGGCCCTACTAGACTATATTTTTATCTTTCAACTTAAAATTTGGCATTTAGCTTTCCTTAGAGTTTGAAGATGTACCTTCTACCACTAGCCCCACTTTCAAAGAATAGTTTATTATTATTTTTTAATAAATAAAAGGTAATATAACCAATAGTTGTTTTAAATGAATCAAAATGATTTTAAGTTATTGTAACATAACAATTTCAATTTTCAACTCTATACAAAATTGATTAAAAAAATCTCATAAATAGAAAAAAACAACAAAAGGTTTTCACTATTATGCAATCATCATGTGCACACTCCATATGCTTTAACTTTAGAAAATTTACCCTAATTCATTATTAGAAAATGTGCATTGCAAGCTTGAGCATTATGATGAAGCTAGGTAATGCTCAATCTTGAAATTAACATCATAAATCAAGAAGATGCATAGATGCACAATATTGAGATAGACAAGTTAATAAATATGATCTTTATGCTTCTGGATTCTAATTGTGTATAAATTTTTGAGTCAATGTTTTGGGTCACACTCTGTGATCCACATCAGGACAAAAAGAGAGCTTAAGGAGATGAAAAATATTGACTTTTTAAAAATCTTCTTAAGCTCTCTTTTGTCCTGATGATGGTTCACAGAGTGTGATTTGAAATGTTGACTCAAAAATCCTTACACAATCAAAATCCACAAGCATAGAGATCATATCAATATTACAGAAGCCTGCTAGCACATAATGAATAATTTTACAAAATACTCAAAGAATTATGATCTCATAATTTTTCTCACTCAACAATTGTATAATTGATTACCCTCCTATATGCATTCAAAGAATTGCCCATTAATAAAAAGAGTAACAATTGCATGTAATTATTATATATTTATTATTTTACTAAAGGTACAGCTATATTCTTAGTTATATTGGTTTCCTTAACAATTATAAGTTCTCTCACACTATTTGTTAAAAAGAAAGAATGTAAATGACTTTTATTTTCATAAAGAAACCATTTTTCTAGAGATTTGAAAAAGGGATTCCATATCCAAGAATGTAAACGACTTTTCATTTGATAAAAACCCCATTTTTCTAGATATTTGAAAAAGGGGATTCCATATCCAATTTCGTCAAAGGGAACATCCTCACCATCCCATGCCCTGAGACATGTATATAAAATTGAGGATTGTTTCTTTATACTATATATCATAATTATCTAGAGAATGTCTATAGAATTATAAGAAACATACGACAAAAGCAAACGTCTTATTGTCACCATAAGAAAACCATGCAAGAGCAAGAAACCACTTGAAAGATCTTTCCGACTGTAGAAAAAGGCCATCTGATGAAGTTTCTACTTCCACTCCTCATTTTGCATGAAGCTGAACAAATCAGAGATTGACCTGGATTTTGGGAGTTGTTGATGCGAGCAGCTCATGAAGCCGCTGTAGTCTTCCCACCAACTCATGAAGCTACTCCCCTTTAAGAAAACCTCAACAGAAATACTCTTGTCTCTGATCATATTCCAAATATATTGAGCAAACTGTTGGCTCTCTTGCACTACGGCATTCATGTTTTGATGTGGGTCTTTCTGTTGCAGGATATTTGTCAACGCTTGAGAAGCATCTTCTATGTGAGCCCAAAAACAGGAGTCCACAGTTAAGGATGCAAACTTTGTACGAGGCTTCTTTTCTGCAGCAGCGCGAGTTTGTTCTTTTTCTTTCATCCATTTCTCAAGAACTTTGTGATGGTGGGGTCTCACCCCATCTGAAAGATAACTTTTGGTGTCTTTCTTTGGACCATAGTGGTACGCAATGTCCAGAGGCTCTACAAGTCTTCTGTATGCAGTGCCAGCATTGATCCATTTATTTCTGCTTCTGAAGTCACTGGGCAACACATGCTTCTCCTCTTTTTCAACTATTTCTTCCCAGAATCTTTCCAACTTCTCTCGAAACATATTTACATGTATATCTTGCTTTTCTACCTGGTGTTTGAAAGAATCATAGTAGCCAGAGTGCCTCTTACAAACTGCATTGTACCATTCCACCTCTGCCATATAACTTTGCATTTCACTCAACTCTTCATTTAGTTTCTCATTGTTCATATCTTGCTCATTTTTCTCCTCCCCAGCTTTTCTGAGAGCAGCAGATGCATGAGGGTTCTCCTTAAAAAGGAAAGGAAAATAAAATCAGTCTCTTTAGAAACTAACTTTGAGAGGTAAAAATGCAGAGAACTAAGAAGCAACCACATCCATTATAGTAAATGCTTAACAGGAATGGGGTTATGGGGTTTAGCAAAGTTTAACAATAATGGAATAAATACAAAGTAAAGATGATATGTAATATTTTCATTTTGTCTTTAGGATTAAAAGGGCTCATCATATTTAAAAAAATTATTACTACAAAAGTTCAATCATTCTTAATATAATAAAATCTTTCTTACTTCATCCTTCGCCCTTAACAATGTGCAGATATAAATTGGCACATCAAAGTTGTATAAATTATATAAACAATGAACATTAATACTATCATAGAAGGAATAGAAACTTCGGTAATTAAACATGGAAATTAGACAATGTCACTCAATAGTTTTTGTTTAAAGTTGGTGAAAATAAATAAGTTAAATAAAAAGTTATGAACAAGAAGAAAATGAAGGGGAAATCAAACTATGGATTTGCAGAGTCCGAAAATGAGGACAGAGACATGGCGATGTCGATGGCAATGGCAATGCAGGTTTCATCTCTGTATAGTTATTTGACAATACACTTGGCTGAATGGTGGTCATTTTTTTAAGAAGAGAAAGACCCTCATAAAGACCCCACATTGTAATTCTTCAGTGACCATATATAAACAAACAATTATGATAAGAGAAAATCAAAACACCTATAGAAAAATTAATGAACACTTCTTTGCACATGAATGCCCATTTATTGAACCTGAGGTGTATGTGGAAAGGCTTGGTAAAGTCATTTTTATTGTCATATTGTTATCACGATCAATTGTGTAGTTTTTCAGTCAAATTCATCGATCCATGTTTCATGAGTAGTGGTTCACAAGAACCCATCTCTCATAAGAATGAATGGAACACTTAGCACTCATTGCATCTAGGTGATGCTCTCAGAGGTGAAGCACAAAGGTGAAGCACCGGGGACGTCACCCATCCCAGTACTACTCCAGCTCAAGCACACTTAACTCCGGAGTTTCCTCCATAGTTTTGTCCACTTTGCTTGCAACCCCATTTGCAAAATCTTCAGCAAGTGCTGTGCCTTACGAACCATTCATTAGAAAGCCCCTTAAGCTCATCAATTGATAAGTAGAAGATATAAAATACTGCAATAAATGTTGGGTTTTTAAAGACTGTTAAAAAATGATGATTTTACATAATATTAATTGGAAAATTTTGGTACTTTAAGGAGACCTCTAAACAAAAATTGTGAAGGTGATAGGGATTAGATACAACTACCTCTAAAGAGAGTGGAGAAGCTTGTATTTGTACATAACATCATTAACATTATGTGTATCATTTACCGCAGAATGCTTGCATATAAGGAGAATCTAATTGCTTGCCTAATAGGATGTATGAACAAAAGGAGCCAACATAAATGATAGGGCACAAATAGGGCTGGTTGGTATCGTTTGGAGGAGCTGAACAAAAATTAACAGTTCGACTGATAAAAAGTTTAGCACAATTTTTGAATTTTTAGCACAATTTTTGAAGATGTGTGATAATTAGAAAGATTGAATCATTGATCATTTTTATTAGAATTTTCAAATTTTCATTATTCCACAACAATATATTTGAATATTTCAAAATTTCATTGGATAACAGTTTTCCTAAAGTAGTATATACATTTGCCCTGTCGTTTCCAGACCTAGACATTGTTCTCGTGACCCCCATCCCCAAAGCCCGTGGAAAATAGTCAAAGAGTCTGGAAGTTAGCTTTAAAATAAAAAAACTTGGAGGAATCGCTAGCTCTAATCGAGGATAAAACATCAACAGAAAGGAACTTGAGGAAGACAGACTCTGCCCATACCTGCTCATGGTACCTTATATCCTTCCTCTACATTGCCCTAATCTAATTCTTAACATGGAGTAGCATGGCAGTAACATAATCATTTTTAATTTTTTCTATTACATATGTTTTTGCCAATTTCCCCACTAAGAAAATTGAATTCAAGCGTTAAAAATAAATAGGTTTTAAAAAAAACCTAAATGAAACATATACGAAAAATTCAAATTTTTTGATACAGGAAAACGAAAACAGAAATTGTGAGATTACCTGAGCTCCAACAGCCATGGCTTCCAATTCCAGAGCTATTCCCATCTCGAAGGAGTCTGGCAAAGTTTGCAATTGGCGTTGAATTTAGCAAGGCATCGGTGACAGCTTCCAACATTTTGTCATAACCCGTGTGATCTGAAGCGCAGGTGTCTTGCAGAGTGAAATGCAGCATCTTCAGGACAGCTTCAGAGTCATCAATACAAGCTGCACCTTTGGCTGAACAAAACATATAAGTACCAAAGGGTCTATATGGGCTTGTAAGACTAGATTCTCCTGGGTAATTATTCGCTATATTAGATGAACACTGTAGGACTTTCTCTCGAAGACTTGTTATAGAAGGATGTGTTACGGCAACAGAGTCAGTGCCTATTCTGCTACCCCAATGAGGGGTAATTGCATTCAAATGCTCAACAATTGAGGCAAATGGTGCAAGGAGCATCCTAGGAACAATATCATAGTTGGAGACAACGTGACAAAATTTTCCTATCCAATCTTGAACTCCAATGGCCTCCCCAAGAATAGCATTTCCCACCAAAGGAGAACCAAATGTGATGCAAAAATAGGACTTTCCTCGCGACCTCTTTTGTAGATGGTGGAGAGTTGCCAGGGTTGCAACTGCACCTCCCATGGAATGGCCCACAAATATTATGGTTTGTGCCTTTAAGGCTTTCATCTGAGAGAACAAACAAATAGACGGGATTACTTATATTTACAGACTTAGATATCTAGCAAATGATTCAAGATGGGTGCTTTGAAGGATGACACTAGACAATTGGGGAATATTTTTGTAAAGAATTGTTTTTCTTTATTAGACAAGGGGTACAATTATGTTAATGTTTCAATAACTGTTTATTAGATTTTCTTAATTAAATTAAAGATCTAATAAAAAAAATTATTTAGTAGATGGGAAAAGAAGATTGAATTATCCAACTTTATTGATACCAAGAGTATTGGAGCACAAACTCATCTAGTAGCTGGAAAAAGAGATCCATAATCAGAAGAATTATACATTTTTATCGCTACCAATAGCACACAATTACTGGGTGTATTAGAGTATTTGTGAGTATGTATTGAATTATTTGTACAAATTTTCTGGTGGGGGTATTAGAGTATTTGTGAGTATGTATTGAATCATTTGTACAAATTTTTTGGTGGTCAAAACAAACAGAACAATAAAGAACATGTAGAAGAGTTGAAATACATGCATTACCAGTTTTATTGTGTTCATTAGACTCCCCAAAAGCTAAAATAATAGATATAAGCTCTTAAATTGAATTTGAAAAAAACAAAAAATCCTCAAAATCTAATGTATCATTTAAGAATTTAGAATACCCCAGATCAAATCAACTATTACGACTACCCATACCTTCCCTGCATTTACTAAATGCCCATCTAGAATTACAAAACTTACGCCAATACATGTGCTAACTGCCCATCGAAAATTTCAAATCTGCAATTGCATTACTTCTACAGATATAAAGATCATAGTTGGTGGGTATAGGAGAAGTATATTTGTGGAATGCAATGTTAGGGATCCTACTTCATGGCAACAAAGACCCTGTTTACCTTGTCTTGGAAATCCGGTCTTTCCAGAATTCGGCGGGATCGGTTGAGGGCTCCCTCATGAACAAGGGCCGGCTTATCAGCATCACCCTTGAGGCAGGCATAGAAGATTTTCTCATTCTTGATATCGTATTCTCCATATCTGCTACCTGTGACAATGAAGTCTTCCGTAGAAAATGAAGGGAATGTCACATATGCTACACCTTCATTTTCTTTCAGAAAATAATCTAAATTATTGTTAGAAACACTACAGATCTCCTCCCAAGCCTTCTGCAGGATCCCGCAGGAAGTAATGAAAGCTGCTACTTCCCCACCAGCACTGAACCTATAACATTAAGCTTTTAAATTAGCACCACCTGGGCATTATAATTATCTATTCTTATCTCGTTAAAACCCCTTTAAGTACATAGAGAAAGTTCAAAATCTATTAAAAATAGACGCTTTCCTGGTTAAACTCACTTGAATTATCAGAAAGAAGGTTCAGATTTCTACCGTCTTTTGAAAACCCAATAACAATCAATCAACAACATGAGGCCTACTACTTACTGGGGCGTTGTCAGCAAATCGAAATCCATAGTTTGCCCGGGATTGTTCTGCAAATCTAAATCCCGTTTCAATACTCTTGCTTGTTTGCTTTATTTGCTCTTATCAGAAGTGGTATTTATAAATAATGGGTTTTGTTTCATAAGTTATTCGAAGGGATGATATCGTGGAAGAATATGAGCCGCGCGTAAGAAAGCAAAAAGGGTATCGAAGAAAAGTCGGCAAGACAAGGGTGGAAGAAGGAACCGGGAAATGAGCAAAATGGGTAACATTCTCATGTGAGTCAAGAGGTCAATGACTGAGATGACAAGGGAGAGGAAGGAGCAGGGAAAGACGATATGTCATTGTCATGTTCAGCCCACATGACAACAACATCACCAAGATTTAAGCGTTCAATTAATTCCTTAAAATGAATGTGTCAATGCATTCATAACGCAAACATTGGAACATCATGAATAATGTAGGGCCTAGGGCCACTGTCTTTTCCACTGAAAATTGGTTTAAAACAGCAAGCCAAATCTAGTTTTATTATAAGAGTGAGTCAATTTGGTTGATTTAAATATATAAACAGCATGCCAAATGTGAATGTGTCGTCTCTGATAGTCAAAAAGTTTGTGGAATTCATAAATCACGAAACGTCACGAATCTAGATCAATCTACTAGAACTAAGGGAAAGGCACCAGTAGTGGCTATAGCTAACTTCGCGTGTTCAATTGAGATACCAAACGATATATGATTTCGATGGTTTTTTTTTAGTTGTTTTCGTATGCGACTTAACTACTTAAAGCTAAGGTTTCAGCTTTTGGCCAATAACAACGCACTCTATAGAAAACGTTATGCGCGAAGGAGTCAAAAAGTGGTCCAAAAAAAGTGTTTCCCGATACTTGACCTCCATTGCACCAATAATTATTCATTCAAGTCACCAGTAGTGGTTCATAATTAAGCCAATCATGGGTCAAGAAAGCTAAAAAATGACCAACTATTGGTATATAAATGATCCATTGCCGGTAAATAAATGATTAAAATTGAGTGAACGGGTATAGGTGCTATGTCCACTACTGGTGCCTTTCCCCTAGGTAGTTTTGAAAATTTGCAGCTTTGACTAGAAGTAATTTGTTTTTAACATGCAGTTTGTGTATGGCTGGGAAAAACACTTGAAGGGTCAAAAAGTGGCCATTTCAAAGTGTCGTCTAACACTCACTTAAAGATGCACCAATTCACTCAAAATTTTCATACTTTTGGACAAATATTTCAATAGTGGTGCACAAATGGGTCAATTATGAACCAAAAAAACTAAAAATAATCAACTATTGGTACATGTTTTATCATTATTAGGACTCCTTTGAAATTAGTAATTATGGGGTCAAGTATGTTATTGAAACACTACTTCCTCTAAAAAGAATAGGGGAAAGGACCCGGTACTTGAACAGGTTTGAATTGTTGTGAGGGTTGTTAGTATTTTTTAATCCAATGACAATACCAATATAATCTATTGATTGAACAACAAGATTCTAATTTTTATGCAGTTTTTTATTAATAATTATAATAGAATAAATTATTTAAAATTAATATAGCCTATATCATTGATGTAGTAAAATCAATACAAGTAATGGACAAACTACAATCATTGTGTGTTTATGGTCAAACAATATAAAATGTTATTTTTGAAAACTCAGAATACTCTACACACAATATAATGAAATATGTATAAATTATTATACTTGATATAGTACAATTTTGCAACAATGCAATCAACTCATTAATTGCTAAGCAGGTAATGACTAATGTACATATGCTCAACTTTCAAGTAATCTACACACCAATATAATGAAATAGGTATAAATTATTATATTTGA
>MU224247.1:464825-487307 GCA_018584345.1 Thuja plicata
TGTTTCACTTTCTCAGTTTATTAATGCATTTTGCAACTTTGATGCTACCCCGTTGTCTCAGTCTTCTCAAGTGTTTGATCCCAATTCCGAAGAAAATAAGACTCTACTGAATCAAGTTCAAAGGGGATGAACTTTAGTTTCTTTAGTCAATGAATGGATGGCTCAAGTGCTAAATAATGGTAGAAAGTATATTAAATATTCCCATTCAATTCTTCATAACACTGAGACAACAATAGGAGAACTGCAGACTCAACGTCAAGTATGGGGCACAGATGAAGAAAAGTGGGTGTCAGCAATGACCAAATTTATGGAAATCGAAAGGCATGGCTTTAATAAGTTCTATGCAAAAAAGTCACTTAAAGGCGCTGAAGATTCTTACTTCTTCATACTAAAAAAAAACATCAACTGGCGTATTGCTCTGATAAGAAGTGCCATTACAGAGAATAAAGAATATGAAGCTGAAGCAAAGAAAAACAAAAAGGCTGCCCTAACAGAGTTGAAAGTGATTAATTTCACTTATACCTACCCCTCTGTCTTTGGTGAACAAGAACTGAAAGGTGCTTTGGATGCTTTTGAATCAGCTATTAAAACTATCAGAGACAAGACTCATCCCAAGGCCTCTGATTTGACCCAGATAGCAAGGATTGAATCCATGCTTTATTTGTGTGTTGATTAGTTATCTAATGTTAATGATAAGGTGAAGAAGCTAAGCTGGAATAATGACGCCTCCATGGCCCAAATAGTGAACTCTAAAATCCCGCACCTATCGCTTGCAAAAGAATTAGTTCAAGCATACAAAGAATGGAAGCCGACTCAATCGGTTATCGATGAAGAAGGAAGTCCAGCGATAAGCGAGGATCATGCCTTAGATAAAGAGCCTGATTCGGCCATCTAGTTTCCCTTTTTACTATGTTATTATGCTAAACTTTAAGGACATGTGTCCTCTGTCTGATGGATTAGTTACTCAACTGTTTTCCCGAGAGGCCGTGTTTTTCAGGAGGCCTCTCGGTGCTCTATTTCTATTTATTCTGGCTGCTAAAACTTTGAAAGGGTTCAGAAAAACTTTCAAGATAGATAGAGAGTTTGGATAATTATAGTTCAGATGGTGAATGTTGTAAACATAATTAATTTCAAACAATTATCTATGTAGTAATTTTTGAATGATATGACAGGAAGGTTATTGAATTTGTGTTGTTTATGACCTAAAGCAAGGTGTCCTGTGCTGGCATATTGTTTGTCTTGTTTTATATCTTTGTCAATTATTGCATGATATCTAAATCTTGAATTTTATCTGTTATCTATTATCTGCAGTTAGAAGTTTTTTTTTTTTTGTTTTTCATGAAATGTCATTGCGGAAGTGACTGTGTTTCCTTCCTATTCATTATCAGGTTATATTTTCTTTATAGTTGTTTAGAAGGATGTCATCAAAGAATGATATTGCTACCTTTATAAGCTTTCTAGTCAAAAGCTAACCGATTAAATCCTTATCTCATTTAATTAAATATCATATTAGGGAGCTGTACCTTTTATAAAATTCAAAGGGAAGTGATCACGAAAGACATTTACCCAACTGTTAGAAATAGTTTGTCTTTTAAGGGTGATAGAGTAAACTTAAAAGGTTATTTGTAGAAAGACAAATCTATTCACTAAGACATATTATATTAGATTCATGTTTCCTTTCATAGATTAATCTTGCATTTGTATTTCCTTTCATAGAATAATCATGCATTGTTATCATATAGATTAATTTCCTTTCTTGCATTGTTATCATATATAATAACTTTCATTTTCATGCATACTTGATGATCATGGAGACTAGCATTCTTTTTTTTCCTCTTTGAATCTCTCATTTTATGGTGTACTTGCATGGGCACAAACTAGGTCAATCTAAGGGCCTCCATTACAAACCCTTGTACTCCATGAATAGAGAGCTATGAGTCACCATTTGAGACCTCATTCTTGAGTAATCTTGAATATAATGACTCATAGAAGTGTGACACATTTTTAGCACACAGTTATAACATGGGGTGAACTTATTGCTCCACTCAGGTGAGTTTTACTTTTATGGAGCTCCTCTACCCTAGGTTCCAAATCCTTTACTCAAACCCATAACTTTGTCCTTGGTATTGATGGGGGAAAGAAGTCTTTGGTCTAGCATTTCAACCTCTTCACTTGACTCTTTAATACAATCCTTATGGTCTTCACTTATATCCTCAAATCTTCTTATTTTTTGACATAGTCTTCATCTTCTGAGTCTTCCAAACAAATTTCCTCTTCCAAAGCATACTCTTCATCAAAAATATGTTATTCCTCATTTAATTACATTCTTACCCTTGTTATCCTTCTCAATGAGACATGTAGAGCATAGTTCTTCCTGGCTTATTTTTTTCTTATTACCTTCTTATTTTTCTTTGACATCTTTTTTCAAACTCAGGCTTGTCCAAGTTAATAGTGATATTCCTATTTCTTGGCCATTACTTTCAATTTTCCTTGATTTTGAAGTAGGCTTAGGAACATGGGCTTTACATTCTTCATTAACTTTTTATGTTATTTTCTATAGAGATTGTAAGAAAAGTTATTAATTTTCTCCAATACTTCTTTTAAATGTGTAAGTAATAGCAACGGTTTACGTGTAAGTAAATACAAACAATAGCAATATAATTATCATAGTATAAATATTATTATTTATTTTACAAAATCAATTTTTTTAAAAACTTAATAAGTTTAATATCTGTTATTACTTTTTAAAATTATTATTATTATTCTTATTGATTTTAACGAGGGCTTCACTGATGGGGCAATACCATATCACATCCATTCATATTGGAGGGTTTAAAATGGACAAAAAATAGGGTGATATATATTGGGGGAGGGAGGTGGGCATGGGGGGTTGGGGGATTAAGAAGGTTTATAGAGTAAAAGAGGTGTGTGGGGTATTGGGTAGGTATTGGAGGGGGGTGAGGAAAAAGGAGTTTGAGGTAATATTTTTTGAAAATAGGGGATCCTTTAGTATGCCACGAGTGCACGTGATATGATCCACGTTTACTAAGTGAAGCCCCCGTGTTGATATTATAATTTTAATATTTTTTTGTCTTCACAAATTTTTATTTATTTTTAAGTTATATTTAAATTTGAAATTTATTTTAATTATTTATATTCTTTATTAATGTACCATCTTAAATTATACTCACCTACAAGTGGATGCTCAGTTATGTCCTATTTTAGTGTCCTTAGGCCTCTATTTTCATTATACTTGATCCAACCCTGATTCTACTAAATCTATTTTGGCATCTCTTATGCAATTGGGATACATGGTATAAATTTTCAAGCATGTAGGCGGGTATAGTCTGACCTGGTTGACCTATTCCCCTATTGTTTCTTTAAGATTCAAACCGATGTACAACAGTCTTGTTGGTGGATCAAGAATTTCAAACTCACGTTGTAATATATAAAATGGTGATCAATGGTAGACCCCCAATTTTTATATACATTGGAAAACTAAAATTTGACCCTTCGGCCAAATTTGATTTGCACAACCCAAAAGGATGAAGGGATAAAAATGCAAGATCTAGCTAAAGGGTGGATTTAGGGTATTCCCTACATGGATAGAAATGTATGAAAGACAAATACAAGAGATCTATGCTATGACTAAAGAAATGATTTCTATCAAGATGTAATATCATATCTAATGCATGAGAGAAAGTGCTAAAAGGGAATGAGAATGAATATGTACTCACCTCTAGGGGTAGTAGAGGAAGCAACTTCAAATTTGCAAAACCTTGTCAGAGTATGTCAGATCTAGAAAATTTTATGGATCCGGAGCTTAGAAGACTGAATTTGCCAACAGTGAAAATCAAGTAGAGTCACAGTGACAGATCAAATTTATGGGTATAGGTTGAAACAGGTTCAGCCTATACCTGAGAGGGCTAGAAATGGAGGTCTTGGAACTGTGACTAATACTATATCCTTAGATTAAGTCCTATCATGAAGTAGAAATTAAATCCAACAATGAAGTATATCATACCATGTAGATGCAATTATGCTTAGTATGTGATCAAGTATGTTGATGCAATATCTTTGACTCAACACAAAAACCAAAAGCAAATCATGTAAGACAAAAAATCATGTAGTAGATGCTCGTAATTTTTCTCAATATTGGATTGAAGAAGAAGAAGAGGAAGAATTGAATAGATAAATATAGATCTCCTCCCTTGATGGCCAAATCCTTTGCTTCCTATGGAGAAAAAAGCTAGATCTATGGAAGGAAATGGATTAAGATGGATGAACTTGAATGCTTTCTTTCTTGCTTGAACTCCTTGATTACACAATAGCTTGCTTGATTTCTTGAGAGTGGATGTATTGTAATTGATGTCCATAGCTTTTAGATTGTGGATGTATGTATCTATGTATATGAAAATTAGGGGATGCATGTATCCTTTTATAGTGATTGTAGTGTCCAAATTTGGGAAGGCTGAGCTTAGTGGGCGGGCAAATGAAAACACCTTGCATTGGGCCCAAAATCCACCAAAATTCAACCCCCGAGGTATAGGTCAAAGTAGGTTCAACTTATACCTGGTATAGGTCAAACCAGGTTCGACATGTACCTGAAAGGATAAATTTTGAGGTGAAAGTTGTGGGATTTAAGAGGTGTTAAGTGGTTTGGAGGGAAATAGAAAGATAAGCGGAAAAATCAAGCATAAATGCATCCAAATCTTGAAATGGGTTCCAAGAGGGAAATGAAATTATGTGAATGGATGGGTAAATGGGAAATTATGCATAAACATTAGAGAAAACTTAGAGTTTTGAGAAAGATTGAAGGAGAAGGTAGGATCTTGATTTAAATTATGTATGAAATTAGGTGCAACTTGAGGTTCTAACATAAGGAACACACTAAAGTGGGATAAATGGTCCCAAAATAAGTAAAAAAGTAAGTGCTTAATTTTTAGGACTATATATTTAGCCCCCACTTTAGTGGGAGTATGAGACAAGCTCATGCTCATGGTAGAGAGAGAGAGAGAGAGAGAGAGAGAGAGAGAGAGAGAGGTGATTACCTTTCCTAGTAATATTTTATGTCATACCGTGAACCACACAAAATATAGGATTGAAAGCTCTATAAGGTTGTATGCCATACTAGTCATTTCTATAGAAAAATCTATGCCCATTGGAAAATTTTCCTATGTGAACCTCATGAATGGATACATATCCACTATATTCATGAATTTTTTTTGTATATGCGCACTTAATGTATGGATACGGCTCCATTATATCCATGAAGATTGGTTTGCATATGTGTACTCCATGGATGGATATGGATCCATTGTATCCATGGGGATTGGTTGTATGTAACAATGCATAAGGAAAAAAAGAGGATGTACAAGGGAGGACGTATGTATGCACCCCTTCTTATGATGGCTACATAGTAGACATTATAAGGAAGAGAATCAAGGATACCTGCTTCCATGAACAAGGAGATATCCTTAAAACAATAATGCATACTAAAAACTTAACTAAGAATGTTAACTCTTATAGGCTAATAAAATAGATAATTGTGAAAGGATATTTCACTTTTGAGAAGAGACCCTTGAAAGGAAAAGATCTTGTTGACACAACATCTACCTTCAAGAGGAGTGCTCGAACAAAAATAACATCTTCAAGACAAAGAGGGGGAAGAGAACAAGATTTCACCCATTGAGCCCCCTAACGCTAGGTGAAATAGGGATTCTTGATGAAGGATGACAAACTTTGAAATACAACATAAGGGAATGTGTTTATAATCAACATAGTTTTGCAAATAAGGAAGAGGTGAAGACCAAGGATTCACACCTCTTCCATAAGAGAGAATCCTAATCAAAAGAACAATTCCTTATAGAAAAATAATGTCATGTAATAAACAAATGCCAATTTACTAAGGAAAATATATCCTTAGAAAAAAGAGAGAAAGAATGTACAAGAAACCATGACCCCCAAGTGTGAAGTAAAGATAAAATATATATAATACACCCCTAATGAAAGCCACTTTATAATAGATACACAATTTCAAGAAAAATAAGCATCACATTAGAGAGAACTCATAATATAAAACATATGTATATATGGTAGAAAATGGCATCACACATAAAGAAAGCAAGTCATCAAGGAAAGAAATGAAATAATGATATAAATGATTATTAGATGATAGACATGCCTTTTGAGACATGAAAAGGATTGTTAAGAAGAGACGTTAGGATCTTGTGTGAAACAAAGTATCTCATGCCAAAAAGAATGTACCATCATGAAATAATAGAAAATCCACATAGATGAAAGGAAGAGAAAGATGTCACATTATATCTACTAAGTGGTGACATCAAGTGCACAAGATATGCACTTCCAAGTAAGGAAGAGATTGTAAGGAGAGAAACATCCTAAACAACAAGTTCATACATGGGAGGACATTATAGTATAAAAGAGATGAACAACAAAGAGATAAAGGATCCTTGAAAGAAGGAGAAAGATAGAAAACCCAATATATTCCCTAAGTGATAGATCTTGTATAATAAACATGCACTTTAAAGTAAGAATAAGGTTGCAACTCGGGATGAAAATCCTTGTGTAAAAAAAAAATTCTTACAAGAAATAAATTTATATAATAAAAGATGCAAGTCCACAAGGGATATTGGATGTATTGTGAAGGAAGAGTCAAAGAGGAAGGACACATTATGCTCCTAAAGTGGTTTCTATTTATAATAGACATTTGTTTTCAAGAAAGCATAAGGTTGCTTCTCGGGATGTCAATCTCCTATAAAAGAGAACATCCTTATGTAAAACCACATATGCATGGAAGAAAGTGTTGGGTCCTAGAAATATTTTACACTCATAAGCTACCAGTATATTCTTCAATGCATTCTATAGAGAAGCCAACTCCAATGTTCAAATTCTTAAGAGGACTAGACCAACTAACAGGGACACTGAACTATCCCTCTACACTTTAGGTTCTGCAAAACCAAGGGGGGGACTCCCTTTAATGTCCTTGAATACACACTAAACCCATGATTTGTATTAATACAAGCAAAAATCTCATATAAGGCTCACCATAATTGAGAGATATTAGATAATGGCTAGTTACCCATTAAACATCAACCTTGCTTGGAGCATGAGATGAAAAGAACCAAATATAAACTGAAAATAAGTTTTTTTTTATCAAAAGATGGAATAAATAGGTATACTGAACCAATAAGATATCAATTTTCATAAATTTCTAGATCAGTGCCTTATCCATTGGGCAATTGAGTTAATTAGAAACTTCTTTTACAAAGACACAAACTACGACTGATCCAAGACTCAGATTATTATTGCCTTACAATAATACCCTTCAATGTAATCCAAAACTGAGCTTCTTATAAAGATCCTTATGCCAACCCTATGAACTCATGAATCATTTTTTAGCATTTTAATTTATCCTTGATCAAAGCTTAGAATTAAGACATACAAATATAAACAATATGTAGTGAATTGAATGAGAAATTAGAATTTTTTAAATTCACAACTCATAAAATAAAAACAAAGGAGAGCACCAATCAGGATTATATTTCATTGATTTCAGAACCATCATCTTCATACAATAATTTTTTCACTGAAATAATACTCAATAAGACTAAAACTCCAACACTAAAACATATACTTTCGAGCTGTCAATTGTTATACAAAACTCAACTATATTGGTTAAACCTGACTGAATATGAAATAAGTCTATTTGAAATTTGGACAAAATTTCTCAGCCCTTCCTAAGTGATCTGGGAAATCCTTACATAGAGTAAGGATTGCAACAAGCTACAGATCACTTAGGGTGAAATTTACATTGGAATGCTTAAAAATAAATAAAAAAACCTAGGAAGACTCCTTTAAATCTTCAAATTCTGCTATGCGGGAGTTAGCTTTAGTAAAATGACATCTGGGATTTTTGTCTGGAGGTGATCAGATATAATTTATTTTATTTGTGTAGAATACCCACAACTTTTGACAAAAAATTCAAGCTACCTATTTAGATAATTTCTCTCCTTGTAAACAAGCTCAAGTGCCAAGTCAGTAACCAACTGCAAAAAGATAAAATTGGTGAGTTCCCAACTGCTTCAAACAATATTCTTCTTGTTCATCTCCATCTCACACCTAACAAACTCCCTATATGTTGGCCAGTCAAAGTATTTAACAATTTCTATCTAGCTAACAAACCCATTCCATTGAGCATCGATTAAGGCCCTTGCATCTGAGATGAAATTTAGAAGATCTACCTTAGCCCTGAACATATTATCTATTTTTTCATTAAAGCCAGGTGTATCAATATCCTTGGTTAAATTTAACAAAGTCTAAATTCTCTCTACGATTAAATAAAAATCCCTTGTCCATGTGGGGATTTCCTTCAGTTTTCCTTCCTTGTCGTAAATACTGAGGAAAAAAGTATTGTATGATTCTACAAATATCTATAGTTTCCCTTTTATTATTTGATCCTTCCTAGTAAAGAAAGTAACCAAAGTTCTCACTGTTCCTACCATGTCCTTAGTATCATAAATTTTGTCAGGCAGATTAGGCCTGTATACCAGAATTGCAAAAAGATTTTTCATTGACATATTTCTTCCTAACCATAAGTTAAGAATAGGATTCAAGAATTCCATGGCTTCTACACATTTTCCCTCAATTGATTGTTGGGATACATGGGAGATGTGAAAAATAATCAACTTATTATTTAAAATGTCAACCCTGTGCTGTAAGATCTCCATCAATACTTTGATTCCCAAAAGTATTATTCTCCTCTTCTAGTTCTTCTATCCTCCCAGAGTACTTGTTTAATTTTGTATCAACCTCCATAGGGATAATAACATTTGAGGCATAAGGAGAAATCTCACTAGTAGTTTCTACAGAAACATCCACTCTTTCACCAACATCAGGCATGTTGGATAAACTTTTAGTTAGCCCAGTAATCTTTTCCTCTAGCTTTACATTTAGCATAAGATGCCCCTCATGTTCTTTAGATACCCTATTAAGACTATTATATGTCTTTGCAACCCTCTTCTCCTAATTCTCTTCCTTGGCGTTTAGGAAAGATACATGAGTCAACAAGCTGCAATGTCCACATTACTCACATTTTGGATGTTCCATATGAGCTTATTTCCTTGCCTCTGATCTTGGATACCCAGTATCTTTGGCTTTTGTGTGGCTGGGGCAAGTGACCAAATTGCCAATGTCTTTCTCCTAGGGTCAAAACCTGAGCCTCTAATAAAATCCCCAACCTCAACCTCAAGCTTAAATATTTTGTCTGGTTGTTTCCTTATTTGGTCAATCAAGAAGGATGATTGCATGTCTCATCCAGGCAATAGAAGAATACCACTTCTCTTCACGAGTTCTCTTTCCTGCACTACAGACATGGTGTGACTTTAAGGATCATATTCCTGCAATTCTTTCACCATCCTTTCCTTATTCTCCTTTGTATCATCCTGAGGACCCAAATTTATCTTTAATTCATTTTCTTTTAACTTCAAACAAAAACTTTTGAAGTCCTCAATTCGAATGAAGTCATCATCCTGCATGAACAAATCAGAGAGCAACAGTCTATCATTTATTTTGGTTACCAATAGTAGACTTGATTCTTTAGTCCCCTTACCTTCTGGTGGCTTCTAAGCATCTCTCATTGATTGTCTGATCTCAACCGCTCATTGAGGATTGATCTCAACCATCGAATTCAAATTCAAGTCATTTCCCTCCAATTCTCAAATTTGGAAATCTATAAATAAACACCTAATCAAGGCATTAAGGGATCCAGCTTTTGAATAATGAAATGTTGCTAATTTTTATCTGGATCATTCCATTCTTCTATTCTTGCATCTATTTCTTAGCTTGGTTCATCTAATCTTTCATCAATTTTTCTAATTGCATACAATGTAGATACATTTCTTAATAAATATTCCATTTTAGAGTGTACTATCATTGATCTAATGCATATTTTGAGAGCACTAACATACTTAGATGAAACTCTCTCTAAATAGGAAGCTATAACTCGCTCTTGATTGTTATGTTTTGGTTGATATCTTAGGGAATAACAATTGAATTAATGAGTTATAGAGTGTTGTGTTTGCAAATTTGTTGGTACAAGTAAAGTACACATAAACACATACACATTTTTGGCGCCCATCGTGGGGCCTAGCCCTAAATTTTCATCATTTTGAGAAAATTTGTATGACTTAACACTCTATTTTTATAGTATATATACGCATGTGGTGAACATGATCACATCCGGTAAACCCTGGATCACATCTGGGAAGTTTAGCATTTGATAAATCCTTAATCACATTTAGTTTCCTTAATCTTCTTTGTTAAATCCTTACTCGTTTCTGGGAATGCTCGCATTTAGGGAAGTTTATTAGTCCAATTTGGTGCTAAATACTTTGCATAATTGATTGGTTTCTAATGGCTAATGGGTGAATTTGGTGTATGTGATTGATTATAGCAACTTAACATTATTTTTAGGATGTTTTGATAGAGAAATTATGCACATCAAAGATTATGAAGTGAAAACACTCTCAAAACTACTAATACGTGGTCTTGCACGTTGCCTACACGAATTCAACCAAACATCATGACTATCTTAATTTCTTTCATAGGAATTTAATTAAATTTGAGATCAATTTTTGACCTAATTAGTGGATTATGCTCTTTTCCCTTTGGGAAAATCATAAATTCAACCATTAGATTGTGATTTGAAGTCAAATTTGGGGAAATTTACAATGTGCATGATGTCTTTGATAGGAGAAAATGGTATGGATAGGAGAGTATTCTCTTCTCCCTAGTGGAGAATCAGAAATCTAGACTCATAAATTACCAATCCTATTTATTGATTTTATCTTTAGAGGGCCTTTGGGTTGAGAAAAAAAATCTCTCGGGAACGACCCAAGTGAGTACGAGTAGATGCCAACTCTTCCACCTCAATATAATCAAGATGCTTCCTTGAGATGAAAATCTCGGAAGACTTAGTTAGTTTTGTCCTTGGAACAATGATGATCATTCCTTGGGCATGCTTGGATGTTGTGTAGAGTGGAGCCGCTTGAATCTTTCTTGCGAGACTACATACATATAGGTAATCATAGTGCTATATGACTCAATCTTTCCTTGTGCAATACTATGGGAGACAATTATGAATGGATTCTTGAATTAATCACCTTATACTAAGTGACCACTGGACTACCTCTGAAAGGTCGATAATGCTTGTGCAAGGCAAATAGTAATTTCCCCAAGACACTCATCATATCAAGCCCTCCTTGAATTAATACTCAACTAATATGGCCTTTAACATCCATTGTGTGTTGTTGGACTGTCATATTCTGAGGATTCATTGAGTGCGTTCCTAATTCAATGAACAAGTATTTCCAATCTCAGCCAAAGTTGTAAAGGATAGGTGTCTTTGGAGTCTAAAAAACCTTGCTTGATGTGTTTGAAATCAAAATGAAAGATAAATACCTCAATATATCATCTCTCATATGATTAAAGATGTTTTCAAACCTTCAGACTCACAAGAATTTAACAGACAAACCCTAACATTTGAAAAATTTTACTCATTTTCAAACCAAGTGGCAAACACAAGCCAGTGTGTCAGAAGCTCATATCTAGTATAGATGGTCATTTTTGGTGAAGAAGATCACATTTGGTTAATATAGGATCGCATATGATAAATAGAGTATGTTTAGGATCACATCTAGTAAAGTTGAGTCAGTGAAGAATCACATCTGGTCTGTTTAGGGTCGCATCTGGTTAGTTGCATTTGGGATAGAGAGTTTTTTGGCATGTGTCAGAATCTTGATCTTTGCAGTTTTGGATACCCTTTTTGTCACTCTGTCAGGTTCAGTCATCATTTTTAGTTACCCTGAAAGTTCTCATCAATAAATTTGCAATTACACCCTGCATGCCTTCTAGGTTTTTAAACAATCATTGTTAAGTCATGGTGTCTTATCACCTTCAATTCTCTTTGGTTCTCAGCTCAATATTAGGGAATTCTAACCCTCTGATGTTGGAACTTATTACCCAATCATTTGGACAAACACACTTGGACTTTTTCAAACCTTTTTGCACATCAGAACACTTTGATCAAGGCAATCTTACAATGGATAGAAACAAATGGGATAAACCTTATGATCTTAACAAAAAGAATGAAGAGATCCTTATTGCGGCCCTATAAAAATAAGTTTAATATTTGAAATATGAAATTTACATCTTTAATGGAGAAAAAGATATGGTACATCATCCAATAATTTCTGATTAAGATCAATCTTTCTTTTTCTCTATGATCATGAGCCATCCATACTCCCCTTGTCTTCAAAGAAAGAGGCATTTAAGCACAACAAACCCATCTTTGATCAAGAATAACTTCATAATCATCCTATCTTTGATCAAGAGAATGGAGAGGAAGTTACATAAGATTCCATTGAGAGTCAGATTATCTATCATTCATATGACAATAATTGAGATCATCATGATCTTGAATCTCATAGCGCTTTGGTGAACACAAGTGCATCTAAATGTCTGTGGGATATATCGTTTACTCCTTTGGGACAATCTTATGAATCATCATTGGAAGAAATCCTTGAAAGTAATCTCATCACATTGCCTCAAGCCACTTCATGTGGAATCTCATTTGTGAGTACCTACTCTGCCTATCATCAAATTAATGAGCATAAAACTTCAGATTGTGTAGAATTGAAACAAAAAATCCACGATCTCATAGATGATGACATAATTGAAATTAAAAATTCAAATGAATCATCTAATTAAGATATTATTCTCAAGCAAGATCTATGAACCTATGTCTACTAATGGTTCTCGCATAGAATCAAGTTCCTCCGACATTCATTCATCTTCTAAAGAATTAAAGCTACCCAAAGTCCCTCCATCAAACAAAGAACTGAATTATTTTCATGCTAACTATGTCTACCCTCAAGGACTAACTCTAAAAGAGATCCAAGCTATTCTGCATATGGTTATGAGTATTTTTTAGGATTCAAAGATCATATACCCAAAGCTTCTATGTGCTTCAACGACTATCACGCCTATTCCAAATGATCCTCCATCAGCCCTTTAAGAATCCCTCATATAGATTAAAGCTCCTACCTCGTCCTTTGAAGTGGCTCCATGTCAAGAGGATAATCCAAAGTATGAAGAAATAAATTATCAAGATCAAGACATTATCCAATTCCCTCCAACATTTGAGGAAGATCCCATATCCCTAGAATCTCATGATGATCCCCTCGTGTCCTTTCATTTCTTCCAAGAAGATATCCCCCCACTTCAAGAGCTGCATACCTCTCCATATCCTAAGCAAGATCAAAATATTCTCTCTACTTCTAATAATCCTATTGAAAATCAAGATCAACGTACTCTTCTTGCATTAACCAAAGATCCTTGTCCAGATTGGAGTATCCCATCATTTTCTTGTCATACTCCTCCATATCCACCTCAAGAGACCATTATTCCTCCAAATCCCTTACAGGAAAACAAATCCGCTCAAGCTTCAATGGTTCCTGTCAAATTTTCTCATATCAAAGTTACTCATGAGCCTATTGATATAAAGATGAATTCTAAACAAAAGAGCCTTGGTCATGCAACTCGCTCTACATATGAGGGGGAGGTTAGTGTTGGTGCGTGCGCATGCACTTTGCTTCAACTAATTTGTATCACACACAGATGACTCAACTATTTTGTAGATGAAATCATTATGATTTTCAGAGATATCATTTTCTAGGTGCCTACTTCTTACTAAAATTGTGATTTAAGGGAAACAGGTGTCTATGTATGATACCTCTTACATATATTTGTGTAAGAATAGGTGTGGTAGAATGTGTACATCCATATTGATCTTGTAGTACGAATGTTTTTTTTCCATGAAATATTTGTACTTATAAGTCTTCTTACCGAGAATACTAGGTGGAGCATTTATAAAACAAGGTAATATGTCTCATGTCTGCAAAATAATATATTAAATATAAAGTTGTGTAATATTAAATTTCATAAAAATTTAAAGTAGGTTTTCTAATTTTATTAAAATTCACATAACATTTAGAATATTCAAGTTGTAGAAAATAATTAACTTGGAAAAAGTTCAATGTGGCTAATCCCAATAAACCATCATCATGAATCTATTATACTATCTATGTAATAGTTGAATCTCTATCAACATGTGACATGCTTGTCGTATGTACTAAAGGATTAAGTGCACAAAGATGGAAGACAAAAAGGGGGCTTTCAATGACCACCTTTTTCTAAAATTTTGAATGGAACAAGAACAAGAGTTGTAATGCTTTGAATCTACTTTCGAAAATACAAATGTTTTCTTTCAAATGGTGGAGAGTAAGAGGTTCAAAAAGGGGGGCAACACGAAGTAGTCATGTTCTTATTTAAAAAATAAATAAACATAATATGGTATCTAGTGTGCCCCGACTAAAATGTTAACTTTTTTTAGGACTTTTGCCACTAAGACAACCAATTCAATTCAATTAATCTTTTCTCCAACATAAAATTTCATATTAGAAAATTTGAACATTTTATTATAATCTGCAAATAAACATTGTAATAGTACTTTAGAATTCAATTCCTTTCCCTTTTCTCCTTATATCAAACTCCTCCTGCCTTCTATGAAAAGCTCTATGAACTCCCGTTGAAGAGAAATCATTTGACCCACCTAAAACATTAAGTTTTGAAGAGAAATCATTTGACCCACCTAAGACATTAAGTTTAAATTTTTTGTAAGGCATGGTCCACTTAGGCAGCACCCATGCACTTGGGCCATAGAACAATTAAAGAAAGAGTAAAAACAATATAATCTAAATCATGTTGATGGTGAGATTAACATAACCAACATTGAGTGAACAAAGATCTTCCACTTCTTAAAAGTGAGAGATCTCATCCCAAGATTCCTCTTGAGCCAAGTCTTAACGAATATAATCATTAGCAATTAAATAAATTTCTGCAAATTGAATAAAAATATATTCCTTCAATATAAATTGGCTGTTCAATATTATGAAAAATAGCAAACTAAAACTTAAAACCGAACTGTAAATTCATGCACTTATCATGCATTATTAGGTAAAAAAGAGCATCGATCATCAGGCAAACAACGATCATGCAAACAGCGTATTGATCTTCAACATATGAGTCTTTGGTGAGGACTGAGGATATATTACAGCCCTTTGGCTACATAATAAGGTATGGTGTACCAACCATTTTAAGAGACGTTTTTGTTGATCACCCATAAGGCCATGGAAGATGGTCAATTCCACAGTGAAGCCGAAATTGTTGAAACAACTGAATACCTTCCATTGAAACATCTTGAATTTTCAATGCATCTTGTAGCTTTGACAAAATGCTTAGTGATATACCTTGCTCCTTTAAATTACTTTCTGGAATTATCTTTAATTGAGACACAATTTCAGCAAGTGAAGGCCCAAGGAAACGTCCTCTGTTTGTTCCATTACCCAGCTCAATAGCAATCTTCTTCCATTCCTGTGTTAAGGACAAGGGCAGTAGTTAGATTTAGATTTCCAAAGATCAACCATTTTAGAAAAGATTCTGCTACTTATTCTTCCTACCTGAATTAGATGGTTCATTTCACGTTTCCATTGCCAGCAAACAAATACCCATCCTACCAACTCCTCTTTCCACGTTGGTAAGCTGTATACGTTTCCTATTAAGGATAGAACATACCATGCAAATTTGTGGTAACTTAATAAGCACTTCCACTCCCGGGGAAGCTTCTGGTTTCCTGTAGTGAATTTCCTCAACTCATAAAAGAGATGAGCTTCTTTTTTCGTATAGTTTGGCAACAATATTTCTCTAATTAACCTCACGCCTTCTGCAGATCTCAATGAATTAAGGTTTTCAACGTAGACCGTTCTTCCAAAAATTCCTGTGCAATACCAGTTTATTTAGTAACTCGCATATAACTAATTTAAATAGATCGTCATGCCAAAAATCATGTTCTTACTGATTTTTCTGAAAAAAGAGTACTGCGTTATCTACCTCTACACCTCCGTTTCAATTTATCGCATTGTATACATAACATCGTCCTACACCTCTGTTTCAATTCATCGCATTGTATACATAACACCGTATGAGGACGTTGAGGAGTTGCCGGTCCCCTTTGAGTATCATCTATGCATTGGACAAGCAGCCGATGTAACACATACAAATTTATATTAATTTAGTACTAGACACTTAAATAAATGAATCAAATTATTCATTAAAATAAAATCTATTGAAGGGGCATTGCTGGCACTATTATGGGGATTCATTTCTCAATCGGTAGGATACCAGATCTGTTAATAAAATGATTTTGATAATCATTAAAAATGTATATAGAACTGTCCAATGTAATAGAGGTTAAATTAATAGAAAAATATAATTTTTAATTTTTTTAAAAGTAAGAGATATTTTCTACAGCAAGTCAAATTGTGATATTGCTATCAGGATTCAACTGTGTAGCTTTTGAGTCAAACTCATTGACCCATGTTTCATGAGTAGTTTACAAGAACCCATCTCTTATGAGAATGATTTGGAACACATTGCATCTAGGTAATGCTCACAAGGTGAAGCACCGGACTTCCCTCGAGGTCACCCATCCTGTTTGAGTTGGAGTAGTACTCAGAAGGGTGAGCTCCCCGAAAGTACTGGTGAGCATCACCTAGATGCAATGAGTACTTAGTGTTCCATTCATTCTCATGAGAGATGAGTTCTTGTAAACCACTACTCATGAAATATAGGTCAATGAGTTTGACTCAAAAACTACACAGTAATAACAATATCACAATTTAATATCTTGTTAAATAAAGCTCTATAATATTAGCATTATATTTATTGTTTAGTACTACATATAAAATAGTTATTTGTTGAAAATTATAAAAAATAAATTTTTAATACATGCAAACATCAATTGCAGCGATGTTCAAAACTGTCAATTCCGTACCTGCTGGAGGGTTTTGTGGACCGCCTGCAGGTGCTTCAGCTGCTTCAAGCACAACTAGACTGCGTTGGCTTTTAGAAACGCTCTTCTTTTCTCCATTTGTGCAATGGACTAAAGTTAGAATATCAAACAAATCATATATTAGTGCACTATAAACCATTTCTGATATCAACAAATAATACATATTAAAATGAAATTTATTCAGTTATGCTCGTAGTGTTACCATTATATGTACTACTATACTCAGTGATCACAACTTCAAACTTACATTTTGCTGGGATTTTATGTCTTAAGTGGTATTCTAGAAAGCTATTTGATTCTTGATCTGTGGGGTCCGGCAAGCTTAAAGGGATTTGAATAATTTTATGGATAAACTTTTCTGCTAGATCATCGCCAGTACCATTGAAATTTTCCGTAATTGCTCTTTCAATCATTGCTTTATCCATCCCCAATATGACATTGATTTTGCATTCGGCTAAAACCAGATTTATTGCTGATAGCACCTGTGTAACGATGAAAAATTTAATGTAACCATTTTTTGAAAAAGTTTTAAAGAAAACCCTTTAAATGACCCAAAGGAAATTGAAGTCCACATACTTGTAATATGACCTTATCTTCGCATCTATCTAAGTCATCCACAAAGGTCACTATTCGAATGTCCTGTCCAGAGGCTGGCATGCATTTTGGAATACTTGTATTTTTAACATTATCAACGTATAAACCAAACCAATTCCAACACCATAAAATGAAAGTGAAAAACCAATGTGGCTGTTCTCCAAGTTCCCCTTTTAAGAAATTGATGTCATTAATAACATCTTCCTGATAGCCAAGATGACTTGAATGGTCTGGTAATTCGACATAACCCAACATTTGTGTGCTCACAGGTTTGACAACAGAATTGACTGATCCTAATACAACCCATACAATTGCTATAATAGTAAGAGGTATGGATCCGTACTTTAAACCCTCGAATTTTGCTTGCTTGAGTAGCATCCAGACTATCCACGCAACCCATCCAGCAAGAAATATACTAAGCAGAGAAGGCAAAAATACTTGAATCCAAATGTTCACTCTTTGTTTAGCCCAATTATATCTCCAGCAAGTACTCATCCATTGAGCTCTTGTCATTGCTTTCTCGATTTCTTTGCTGATTGTGACTCCCAGACCTGCCCAAGCCTCATGTTCATTTCTATAGTGCCATGCATTGTATTGAATTGTTAAAATTCGGGGAACTCCTCTGAATGCATGCTCTTGTTCCTGTTGTCGTCACACTGAGCTTGATTACAAGAGCCAAGATAACAAAGCCAATCAATATTTAATTCATATCTAATAAATTGGGTTATGATTCCACACTTACCATCTGTTTATTATCCATGCATGCGAATGCCTTGTAAACATCATGATATCGAGGTTGATATTCCTTGAGCAGAGTGACAAGCGGGTTCTGTTTCAAACAAGTTATCCAAACCTTATCAGGAGAGATAGGTATAAATAACTGTACTATTGAATATAGCATATGCCTTAACAAAGAGTGAAAAATTCAATTTATACCTGTTCTTTGGATTCATTTTTTGATAGATCTAATAATTTGTGAACCCCTCTGTTAATCTGTTGATATATTTTTCTGCCACTTGTACTAGGAGAGATTTTTTGAACTCCGCCAAATTGCTCCGGTGGAAGAAGATTTGGAAATGTTAGCTGAGCTGCTGTGATGAGTAGAATCTTTTCGGTCTACAAAAATGCATCCGTAAGCTATGAATCACAGTTCATTGAAATTATTTATTACAAAATGAATTTTCACTAAATGTACCTGAAACATGAGACTGGATTTTCCCATGCCCCATCCTCCAGAAATGCCCACTGTGATTGGGGATTCAATAAATCGATTTAAAAACAGAGCAGCTAGACCTTGGGCAAAGACATATCTTCCTGTAAGAGTATAAAACATCGATAGAGAGAAAGTTATGAAAAATTAGATATTTTAAAAAACTTGTTTCAATAAAACAATAATGTTTGCAAAGAAATTAAGCAATAATGAACCATAAAACTATGAAAGATATATGTAATACAAACATTTATATTTTTTCATCACTGTTCTTTTATAAAGTCTTATTTTTTACTAATCTGTAACGATTTATCATATAAATTCTCTGTCGCTGAAGTTTTTTGGTAGAGACTACCCTTAATTGATAGAACCAACAATTTTAAAGAAATATAGTTTTTGCTCCACATTTTCTCCAAAATATAATTGCTTTATATGTCACTTATAGACTCGATAACCCAAAGGAAAAATCCACGAGGAAATTAAAACATGGGGGCAGAATCTATATTTAATTCAAACAGCTCGTACCAAGTTTGTCCTCCATGCTTGGTTGATCTCGTCCTTGCTCTTTTATATGCTCCATGTGACTTAATACTGCTCTCCAAGAAAATTACAACTATGGGTAATTAGATGTGGTAGAAGAAAACGAAAAAGAAAAAAACTTAATAAACTTGATCATTACATACCATTTTCAACAGACTCTTTCTCTGTCAACTGCAATCTATTCAACCATTCTAGATCACGAATTTCTTCAATGTTAGCACCTCTACTGAGAAGCTCCCAAGCCATCTCAACATTATCATTAATTGCCGCTTCTCGTAGCAAATCTTTTTTGTATTCTTTCTTATTGGTTTGAAGATATTCTTTAACTGTTTTATGCACGTCTTCCATCTCGTCAGCAGTGCCAATGCCAGTTGCTGAGGCCCACAACAAAAGTGAGCGCTTAGAAGAACTCAGACTAGGATGCTCTACCAGTGCTTTGCAAGTGTCAAGTGCCGCTTCTGGAATCTCCACTCTTGCCGCATGGTGCAAAGCTGTTTTTCTCTGACCATCACGTTCCTTGAGCGGGCAGGACCCTTCTTTTATAAGTATAGTCACCAATTCAGCATGGCCTTCACTTGCTGCTATTTGGAGTGCTGTTTGACCAAAGCAATCGGTTGCTTGAATGTAGTTTATTCTTGTTGGAAAGTCAGCAGTTACAAAATGATCTAATAGTTTGTTAATCACTGCTATATCCCCTTTGGATGCAGCAATGTGCCATGGTGTCCTCCTTTGGTGGTCCTTTGAATCAATTAGGCGCTCCCTTGAAGAAAGACGGCCAAGTAAACAATCCACAACCCCTGATTTATAGCCTCTCTTTACTGCCCAATGGAGAACGTTTCTTCCATATTCATCCTGTCTTGCGATTATATCATCAAATGAACTACTGCCATAATTATCATATTTGTCATAAAGAAGCGAAAAGACTGGTTCATGAGGCAAGGCATAATAGAAAAGCTTCTTTCCTTCCTCGCCCAATTTACCTGGGAGCTCAGCATTCCAGCTATCTAACAAATGTTCCACTAATTTCGTGTATCCTCTCTTAACCGCCTCTATCAAAAGCTCTTCAACGGGAAGTTGAAGTTCGGCAATTTGGTTTTGTAGTTGATCTGGTAATAATAAAGATAAGAACTTTGTGATTATGGGAACGCTTTCCCTCCTTTCGAATGCGATTGAAGTGGCTGCATTCTTGAAGGCATGCCCGTATATATCTATAGCTAATTCGACCATAGCCAAACGCCAGGTGGGTCCATACATATAACTGAGTCCAGCGCCATCTCTAGATGGGTCCATTGCATCTTTTAAAACTGCCTCGGCTTCATCTCTGGATGGGTTGATTTCATCATTCATTTGTGGCTGAAATGTGGGTTCACGAGTCTCCAACTTTCTCACCATTACCCTCAAAGGAATATCCATAGAGATTTGTTGACCTCTACAATCAGCTGGGAAGTTGCTTGGCTGGATAAAATGTTGGTAATTTCCCCACAACCAATACAGCAACTCGACATCTTCATAACAGTAAGCGTGGAACCATGCAACTTTTTGCCTCTCTGGAGAAAGCTCGATTCCATCGTACAGTTGTTTTCTCAACGAAAAACCATCTGATGAGTAGAATTCTGTAATAGCACAGTGCATGACATGAGATGAACAAATGATAGTATAAATCTAAAACTACACAACTCAATGTGATTAATAAAATATTATTTAGAACATTCAAAGAGAATACACTCCGATCTTTATACCTGAACAGTTCTGCCATTTTTTTTCTTGTGTATTCCAATTTTTTTTCTTAACCACAGCGTTCCAAATACAGTCGTACTTGGGTTTATCGTAGGCAGCACTAAGATCAGGAGGCATCCATCCGTCCAAAAGGCGTATGACACCACTACGCTCTTCATAAGAAGGGTTAATCCTCTTCTTCTCGGGCAGTTCTTCGTTATCGGGGTTAATCCTCTTTATTGGCAGTTCCCATTTCTTAGACATGTCTAAATTCTTTCTGATTTCCTCAACTGTTGCCAAACGGTAGCCCTGGGGCATCAATGGTCCTCCATTAACCAGAAACCTCTTGAACTTGAGCCGCCCGCGTGGTGTCTCAGCCATGCCGATGAGTGACAAACAAACAATACAAAGACTTCAAGAAAACAATGCCAGGCCTCAACTATAAAAGAAAAACATCTACCTACCAGAGAGAAAAAGGAAGCTTCCTTCCAGAGCAAATATGTAAAAAACTACAGCGAAAAGATCAATCTCCGACTTTATTTGTACGCTCCGACTTTATTTGTACGCTCACTTCTAGTCGAACGCAGTTTCCTTTCACTCGGTGCGTTTTCTTTTTAGCTGATGTGAACGCTTGTTTACAACCGTATAATCTCCAATCCAAGAGAACTCAAATCCATCAAATATCTTTATTTCAATATTCTACCCAATAGGAGTGTCCAAACACCAATCTGGAAATAAAGAAATGGGTGTTAGAATAATTCAGAAGTGTCATGTGGACGAATCTAACACTGATCTGGAAATAAAGAAATGAGTGTTAGAAAAATTCAGAACTGCCATGTGGACGAATTTGATAGGAAGAAAAAAGGCCTACTATGTTAAGGAATTTAATCACACATGGGATCATGGGGATAAAGTCTATTTGGGTCCACAATTAAAGGAAAGGCCAAAATTCTAATTGCCCAGTTAAGGACTAGCTCCCACGATTTACGATGTGAAACTGGTAGATGGATGGTCCCTAAAGAGAGGTGGGAAGAGAGAATTTGTGCTTTCTGCAGCAAAGGAGCGGTAGAAACAAAATGACATTTTATTAAGGAATGTGGGGCTTATGAAGATATTCGCAGCGAGTACAGGGATTGCCTACAGGTGAGCAGCATGAAAGAACTTTTTGAAGAGGCTAGATTACACAAGACAACAAGCTTCTTAATCTGAATCCACAACAAAAGGAACAACTTGGAGAAATCGCAGCAGGATGCCTAACTTGCTCTTTGGTCCCTTAGACCGATGGTCTCGTGGATGTCATTAAAAACATTTCATTTCATTTCATACCGTGCTAGGGGAGGGGGCCGATATGCACGCCCCTAATTTCAGAGGTCCACGCGGAACTCCAAATTATTATTTTTCCCCAAGCCAATAGGAAATTCAATTGAAAAAA
>MU224248.1:5166-18763 GCA_018584345.1 Thuja plicata
GAACAGTTAGATAAGATAATTTACAAACTGATGATTAAGGGTTAATGGGCTAACCAAGAAAAGTTTTAGAGGTACTGATTCACCCCTCCCCTCTTAGTACATCATTCCAATATAATTCCAACAATATGAGAAGGGAAGCAAATTGTTTGACTAAATACCTCAGAGCAGCGCTATATCATGGAATATGATGATTGCAAGATTCACAGAAAAGAATTTATTGAATATGCTTTAAATACTTTAAAAAGAATACAAATTGGTCTGTGTAAGCCTATCCCATGACCGATATCAACATTCAACCTTGTCTATGCCAAAATAAAAGCTTTTGAATAGAGACTACACATCCAACAGGCCATAGTATATAGAAGGGGTTTTTTTCATATGATTTTTTCATACAAGGAATGGATATCTATATCTCACAAGAACATCATCTCATGAGACAGGATGAAAGCATGATGTGCATGATTGTAGTATCTAGATATATCAATATCTGTTATTTAGAGGCAAAAAACATGTCACGCTGAAGATTTATATTTATCACAAGAGGATTGAGATGACTTATATATATGCTGGCACTTTGAACCATCCTATAATAATCGAGAATAACAACATAATTTAAGGGACCGAACTGTTACAATGCGAGTCACAACCAGTTTCTAGGATACATCAATTTCCATATAGCAATGAGGATTCTAAATGCAACCGAAGAAGGTTTTTAAACAAACCAAACAGTTAGGTAGGTTATCGAACCAAATGGTTGGTTGTTATGGCTGATCAAAAGGATATATTTGTTATCCAATCTATGTAATAGTTAGGAATAGTTGGTTATATATTAGTTTTTAGGGAAAGGGTGTGATTTTTCACACACCCTTTCAATTTTATATTTATATTCATTCAGAAATCTGCTTAGAAGAATGAGATAACGATTCGAATTGATACGTTGAAACTATGGAAACTTGGAGAATGATGGAATGAAAGATAGTGGATTCAAACATTGAATGAGAGGATTCAATATAATATTTGTTATCATGGAGAGATAATTCTGTGTTTCTTTCATATTTGTAACTATTTTGTTATTTCTTTATAATCAGTCCTTCAGATAAACCAATTGGAAATTCCTTAAAGTGATAGTTTTGATTTGCATATATTTCAATTTAAGTTTATATTATGTATATTCAATTATTTATTTCTCATTTTTTCATGGTTAAAATCCTATTGATGTAGGCCTTGATCAATTGGTCCATCATTTGAGGAATGATATTTAGTTGAGGTATATTTAAACGTTTTAGTTATACGTGCATTTCAGAATGCCTTTAAGGTGATAAGTTTTGTTTTCAAAGTTGTCTCTGAAGTTGAATGTAGGATTGAAAGTGATATAGACTCTATTTCCCATTAGTGGATTAAAGCACTGGTCTCTCTTGTTAACTAAATTGTTGTATAAGGTTTCATTGTTTCATGTTTTGAATTACTGTATTCTTTCATCTTATCCAGTTCATATCTCAATTATATCAAGCAATTTTTAATAACATTATATTTGACAACACATATTTTCAGTTTTGTGATCTTATTAACACCTTGAGAAGTAGGAATTGAAGTTATCAATTATCCGCTATAGAAAACCTCTAGAAAACTTTGAAGACAAGTTTAAGGTACAAGCCCACCAGCCTTGGTTCTGCGGAGCCAGAATTGCAGGAGGTTGTTGAAACCTTGTTCATTGTAAAATCAATTGTATTTCTCTTCATTGGATAAGTGAAATCCATAGGAAGTCCAATCTGTCAATTTGAGCACCAACAAACACCACAATAGAATCATTTTGCAAAGTGAAGGAATATGACTATGCCTGACATAGCTAGGACTATGATGAATGAAGGAAACATTTTGTAGATCTACTCGAGAGAAGAAGTGTGCACCATAGTATATACTTTGAACTAAATATATATTAGACAAGGAACTGGTTAGACTCCATATGAAATCTGGTATGGTCAGATTCCTACATTGAAATACTTTAGAATTTTTGGAAGTAAATAATATATTAAGAGAGATGAGGATATTGGAAAGTTTGATCTTAGAGTGATGAAGGAATATTTCTTTGATATTCTACAAATACCAAAGCATATATGTTATAACCACAAACTAAAGAAGATTGTTGAAAGTGAGAATGTTAGAGTTGACGAGAATGTATAGAGATCGGAAAGAACATGTTGGTATGACATAGCTAAAGAAAACAATCAAATCATGGAAGTGTAATATCAAAATCAGGATGGATTGTAAAAATAGAAATAACCTGTAGAAAATGAACTAGATATTGACACTAAAGGGTCTTCTACATAGAATACACCAAAAATTCCATGGTATGTAAGAATTAATCATTTTGAAGTTGTCATTATTGGTGATAAGAATATAGGTGTTCAAACTAGAGGAAGAATAACTAGCAAAAAAACAAGTTTGTTATTTGAATTAGAGTCTAAATATATAAAAGAAACATCTAATGATGATATTTAGATGAAATAAATGAGAGAAGAACTTGATCAATTGAGAACAAGACTTGGATTCTTGTTCCTAGGCCTAGTAACAAAAATGTGATTGGTAATAAATGGGTATTTAGAAAAAGCTAAATGAAGATGGTAAAGTGGTTTGAAACAGAGCAAGATTACTATGCAAAGAATATAAATAGATGTAAGGTATTTCATTTAAAGAGACCTTTTCCCATGTATCTAGACTTGAAGCTATTAGATTAATTCTTGCATATGTATCTTACAAAAAAATTAAAGTCTATCATATGGATGTTAAGTCTTCAATCTTAAATGGTGAACTAGAGGAACATGTTTATATTGAGGAGCCTAATGGTTTTACTCTAACCAAAGAAGGTGTCATGGTTTGAAAATTGGAGAAAGGTTTGTATGGACTAAAGAAATATCCTAGATCATGGTATACCAGATTGGACATATATTTGACAAAAATTGGTTTCGGTAAGGGTACTATAGATAGTAACTTATATTTCAGAATAACTGGTGATAATATTTTGATTGTTGAGGTATTTGTTGATGATATTATATTTGGTGGTAATATGTTGGAATTATATGATGTGCTAGTGACTGGGAGGGGGGGGAGGGGGTGAATCTGGAACCAATAAAACTTAGTCCTTTTAATCCACAACTAGATTAACTTATTTGTTTGCATGCATATAACTTTAAAGTAAAGAACACATAACACAATATTTGGTTACCCAAAAACCTTCCAAAATAAAGTAAAACTGGGGTGGGGATGATACCCACAAGATTTAGTATTGCAATATAAATTTAGCCCGTTAGAGCTTACAATGACCACTTCTGATGGTCTTCCCTGTTAGGAGCATAGAAAGGATTGTCAAGTTGGCCTTTTTAAAGGACTTTGTACAATACAATAAGTAATGCAACTTTGTTAAGAGATTTAAGGAAAGGACTGTTAGGTCCACCTTGTTAAAGGATTTTCCTGATCCACCTATGAGAATGAACCAGTTGATGATCTTCTCTATGCAACTGTGATTGTTGAATAAGATCCTTTGAATATAACTGATCACCTGAATGTGATAGATGAGACTCTACTATCCTGAATACTTGTGCACTTAAATCAAACTATCATTTGCATGCCTTAAGTATACATAATCATATTCCTTATCTCTTCATATTGTTCATTTAAATAAATCATATTGGATAAAACAAACTATCTTACATATATATCTTTATCCAACAAATAACTCTGTAAGTCAGCTTCCAATGAACAAAATTATATTTAGCAATATATGCAAAGTCGACTTCAAACTGTCACTCAGGTCCAAAAGACTACTCGGGTGATAAAGTGTCACTCGGGCGATGCTGAACACTTGGGTGATCCTGAACACTTGGGTGATGTTGAACACTTAGACGACACTATATACACAGGAAAGACTAAATGACTAAGTGTTTTGACACTAATTGACAATATGTCTTGTCATAAGGTCTACAGTCTGCTCTTTGGCATTAGTGACAAAAACACTTATCATTAAATTATGTATCTGATATGTCAAAACTCCCCCTTACTGATTTCTCAGGTTTTGACACTGCCTTTGTTGCTTGGGTCCAAGTGACTCTAATGCCAAAAAGTGATATCTCCAATGTTATCCCATGGACAATATTTTTGTATTTTTCAAAATTGTTATTGGAAAAGTATATCTTATTCACTATTCACTGTACATGTGTTTCCTTAAAGATATTTACAATGACATTTCCCCTTATACAATGATATCTTCCCCCTTGTTTTTGACAAAAATGCCAAAAAGTGATATCTCCAATGTTATCGCAAAGTAGGATAGGAAATCACTATGTACCTTAAAATTTTGAGACAAAGTGTTGTCCAAATTGTCTTGTAGCACCTTCAAGATGTGCAATTCAACTTGTAGTTCTGTAGATAACTCTATCTTTATCTTGGCAACTAAGAATATGTTTTCATGAATGAGGGTCTTAGCATGTGTTATGCATTTCTGCATTCCATCCATGTGTGCTAGATGTTGGCTCTAGATTGATGTAAGAGATTATCCGGTCCTTCCTTCTTCTCTCAATACATTAGCTTGCAGATTAGTATGATACTTGATATTCATGAAGTGAGCAGAACTAGTGCTCAGGTCAAGTGCTAACTGCCTTGCACTTTCCTTCATGTCTGTATTGATCTTTACTAACTTTTTCTTGATTTCCATAGTAAATTTAGAGGAGTCACTCAACTTTACAAATAGTTCTACCAAATTTTTCACAGTGGTTTCTAGAGTGTTGATGATCTTCGTAAGCTGCACCTGGTCAATTACAATCTTCTTTGCAATGTTCTCCAATTTATTCTCTGCCTTCTCAAGTAACTTCCCCTAACTATTCATATCTATGTTGAACTTGTGGACAATGTCAACAAGTTGGTCCATTATTGATTTACTTTCATTGACTTCAATCTACAATGCCTCTACAAAGATGCATTTGACATCTTCAAGTACTTTTTTCCTTTGTCTTTCCTTTCAGAGCTTTTGCGGTGTAGCTCTTTTCTTCCACAGTTCTCCCAAAATATCCATTTTCTCTATAGATAGGTTGGATTGATCCCAATTAGGAATCTCAATTTATTTTTCTAGATCTATCTCATCAGTAATTACTGCCTTTTTCTTAGGACTCGGTGAAGGAACAATTTCCTTACCTTTACCTACCTTAGCCTTTGCTTCAGTATTCAATCCAATTAGGTCATTGACCTTTATAGTACCAATTGTTGGATCAATATTTACTGATGAATCAATATTAGCAGTAGACATATCTACCTTGATTTTCTATGGCTTGGGTGTGCATGTCTCGGTAGTAAGAGTAGCTTATTTCTTAGTCTTTGTTTGTTGAGATGTAGATTCTGCAACCTTGTCTTTGCTCGGAGGTACTATATTTTGTATAGGAGATTGGGGTAATGATGTCATTACCTCTACTAGAATCTTCTCTACATTGGACTCTTCAATAGTTGGTACCTCAGGTAGTGTATCATTATTATCATTATTTTCCTGTGCTCGAGGGTCTATACTCAGTACTTCTTCCTTATCATTTCCTTTTGTTGTCTCAAATATTGATTTCCCCACTCATGTGGCATGCTGAGCTACATCTTCTATGTTCTTGTTTAGTATTTGGAATGTCCTGAATCTGGGGTTGTGTTTATTCTCATATTTTCTCAAGGCCTCTTTTATTTCTTTGTCTTTCATTGCAGGCATGCCTGCTTCAATGTCTCTTCCCTTATATTTTTTCAATTTTTACTGCATTCTTCTAGTGAATAGATACTTCCTTAAATGTCATCCTCTCCACCACTACTTTCTCAATCTTCTTCTTTTCTTCTTCTGACCTAGAAGCATAATTCAGTTACTTCAAAGAACTTATGGCTCTTCCTTCGTTAAGGTCTTTAATCTTCTGATTAAGTGTGGGTGTTGGTTTAGTGAAGACCATAGTATCTTCTTCTCCATCATCATCCTCATCATTTAGTATAATTTTATTTGTGATCTCCTTAAATTTACAATAGGAGTAGTTCCTTTTTCCTTTTATATCTAGGTGTTGTCTTCCTCTTCTTCTGTGGAGGATCAATATCAATTTCTTCCTTTTCAGATTCAACATTTTCTATCTCAACTGTATCCTCTATTTTAACTGTGTCCTCTTTACTTTCAAATATGGTAGGAGAGTCGGATGTCTTTCCATACTTCTTCTTGAATGTATCAAGTCTCTTTCTTCCTCTTTTCAATATCATAGGAATCTCAATCTCCAAAGATATCTTGCTCTTTGCTTCCTCATGTGTTCCAAAGTAAGGTGCCTTTGGATTGAAAGGTTGATTCACAAGAGCCTCTATGATATCTTCTATTTAATCATTGTTAACTTCATATCATAGGGGTTTTACCCATGCAACCCTAGGATTTACTCCTTGTATATAAACCTTATCACAATCAACTAGAAAATAAATTTCATATTTGTACTTCTCAACTAGTTGTTTCAGAATTCTATATCTACTCTACATATTCTATTTGAAACACTCAAAGTATCCATCCATAATGTTATCAAAATTATCTCCTAACTCAGATATGAATTCATTAATTTGATGGATAATTTCTCTATTCTTCTTCCATGGTACTGTTCCTTTGGAGGGAAAGAACTTCTCAACATAAAAGAGTATGCAAATTAGAAGAGAACCAAACTTAGATGAATTGGTTTTGGATACTCGGATGCTTTCCTTATTCTTATTTAACTCAGTGAGTTGCAATTCTGCTAGGTCAAATACCAGATTCTTCTTTACTACTTTTTAAGCTAGGTCAACAACTTTGCATGCAACACTGTTGGGTTTGCTTGAGCATTATATCTTGTGGGCTATCACATGAATGTGAAATTTCATCTTTAGATCAGTTACTCCATTGAAACTCATGCCTTTGTTGTCCCCCTCAGCAAGAGTTAACTCAACTAGTTCATCCCTAGTTAGGGTTTTGGTAGCTTTTGGCTTATCTAGCATAGGGAACCTTGTAACAAGCTAAATTAACTACTTAGTGATCTTCACAGGATGATCCAACCATAGTTTCATTTTGTGAACATGACCAAGAACATATCTCATCCATTTTTTCTGGAAGTAAATTGACATATGCATGATGTGTGTCAAACCACTGGTTTTAATGTGTTTATGCTCCAACTTTAGATTCATGTTGGTACATAATTTATCATATGCTTGATTCATCTCACTGGTTGCAAGCTCCTGTGTGTTGTAGTGATAGAAGCTGTGAATGTCGTTAACTAGTAACACTCTTGGAAGAATTAGGGAATGAGATCCCATTGGGTATATCTCCTCTGCAACTACCAGATGGAGCTTGAAAATAGGAGGATCACAAATTGCATTCCTTACTAGCATCTCAAAACCTTTCTTGACCTTGCTACTGGAAGTGGATGCCCTAATGCTCGGAAGAAATGATCAAAATCTACTTACAATCATGAATTTGCACTAAATTCCTAAGGGCTCTGAATTGAATTGTAAATTGAAAGCTTTGTAAGAAATACTCTTTACAATCCTTCATTTATAAGAGATTTTCAACCGTTAGGGTATTTCATTAAATGCTCCATACATAGTAGTTGGGGTGACTCGGGTGTTTCTCTAAGATTTACTTGGAAGCTCAGGAGAAACCAGCTTTCTAATTATCAATACTACCCGACTTAGCTCAGGTGAGAAAGAGTGACTTGGGTGTAACTAAAATTCTAACTTAGGTTGAGCTATAGTATGTCCTTATGCATAAATATGCAGATATGGACTGTATTGCTCATTTGGAATTGATATAGGATGGCTTGTATTGCATAGTTATAGTAATCTCTTTACTTTCCTATTCTGTAATGATAGATCCACCCATCTCACTATTTAGGGTGTCATTAGATCCTTCATTTCTTTGATCTGAATTATTTGAGGATTTCCTTACCCATTTATTTCTCATCAGAGTTCTAATTTCAGAGATTTTGGCTTTACCATTCTCAAAACCAATATCAACTTTTTCTCTATTCATACAGCTCTTGCTTAGATTACCAAGTTGCTTGCACACATAACATCTCTTAGTAGGGTCTCTTTTTTTGAAGTGATTCTTCATACAATTTGCACCAATGTGTCCATATACACCACAGTGACAACATCTGTACCAAGTGTTGTAATTCCAACCAAATATTTCCTTCGCTAATTGTTTAGCAGGATTCCATTTGTTAGTTGTGCACTCAGAAGATTTATGACCTTGTTTTTTTGCATTTGTAGCATTTCCCTTCAAACTTAGGTTTCTCTTTGCATTCACTTTATCTATGTCCATGTTTGTTGCAACAATAGCATTTACCATTAAATTTTGACTTTCTATTGCTCCAACATTTACTTGATGTATTCCCCAACTTATCATAATGATTGCATGTAGGTTTGTTGTTCCTTTGAGCTCCTTGCTATGAGGATTCACCTTGTTCAATATAACCTAATCCATATTGTGCATGATGTCTAAGTTATGTTTCCTGATCCATGCTAGTTTGTGAATTCATCATACTTTCATTTGTTTTCTTTTTAGTATTGAGATCACTCTGTTGTCTTTAATTTTCTATCCTTAGATTGACAACTTCCTGTGTTGCATTGTTGAGTTGACTTACCAAATCAGTTTGCTGAAGTGATAAGTGTTGAATTTCTTTATCTTTTTCCTCTAACCTTCTACTCAGCAATACTGTTTCTTCTTGTGCTATATTTATGTCATATTTTTCTTTTTGCTTTAGTTCCACGACTTCATACATTCTGATTGAGTGAACTTCCAGTTCTCTTTTCAATTTTATGACTTCTTCATGTAGAGTGAAATTCTTTGCAAGCAAATCTTCAATGGTTGCATCAGCTTCTTCTGAGATTTTTTCTTTGCAAAAGTATTCAATTCCTTCTTCTATATAGTTCTTTCCATTCATCTGCACTACTAATTCCATTCTTCTCTTTAGGGAAAGAGAGATATGCTCCTTAAGTTTTATGTTTTAATCCATGGAATCTATCTTTTCATTCTCAATAGCTTTCTCCAGTCTGTATGTTTCCATATCCTCTGATCTTTTCTCAAGATGTTAAACTTTTGATTAAGAGAAGCACCACTCTGATACTAATTTTTGGCATTATATGATGTGCCTAGTGACTGAGAGGAGGGAGAGGGGGGGTGAATTAGGAACCAATAAAACTTAATTATTTTAATCTACAATTAGATTAAATTATTTGTTTGCATGCATATAACTTGAAATTAAAGAACACATAACACAATATTTGGTTACCCAGAAAACATCCAAAAGAAATTAAAACAAGGTTGGGGATGATACCCACAAGATTTAGTATTGCATTATAAATTTATCCTGTTAGAGCTTACAATGACCACTTCTGATGGTCTTCCCTGTTAGGAGCATAGAAAGGACTGTCAAGTCCACATTGTTGAAGGATTTTGTACAATACAATAAGTAATGAAACTCCATTAAGAGATTTAAAGAAAGGACTGTTAGGTCCACCTTATTAAATTATTTTAATGATCAACCGATGAGAATGAATCAGTTGATGATTTGCTTTGTGCAACTGTTATTGTTGAATAAGATCCTTTAAATATAACTGATCACCTGAATGTGATAAATGAGACTCTACTCTCCTGAATACTTCTGGACTTAAATCAAACTATCATTCACATGCCTTATGCATACATAATCATATTTCTTATCTCTTCATATTCTTCATTTAAAAAAAGCATATTGGTTAAAACAAACTATCTTACATATATATCTTTATCCAACAAATAACTGTGTAAGTTAGTTTGCAATGAACAAAATTATATTTAACAATATATGCAAAGTCGACTTCAAACTATCACTCAGGTCCAAAAGACTAATCAGGTGATAAACTGTCACTCGGGCGATGTTGAACACTCTGGTGATGCTGAACACTCGGGTGATGCTGAACACTCAGGTGACACTATATACTCAGGAAACACTGAATGACTAAGTGTTTTTACAATAATTGACAATATTTCTTGCCATAAGGTCTACATAATGATGAGCTGAGTAGAGGTTTTTCTTCTGAAATGAAAAAAAATTAGATGTCTATGATAGGTGAAATGAAATTCTTTCTTCTATTGAAAATTACACATCTAGATAAAGGAATTTTTAGCACATAGTCCAAGTATGTGAGATAATTATTTGAGAAATTTAGTATGGAAGATTCAAAACTAGTAGGAAATCCTATGGTTATTGGTTTGAATTTAAATTTAAGGATGATTATTCCCCTTGTGCTAATCAGACATTATATAGATCTATGATCAAAGGATTGTAATATCTAACTCATTCTTGACTAGACATATCAAATGTTGTTGGAATTGCTACAAGATTTCAAGAGGAATGAAACGAATTACATATATTTATTGTCAAAATAACTTTTAGATACTTGAAGGGTACATTTGACTATGGATTATGGTATGGAAACATGATTTTTTTACTCTATGTGCATACATTGATGTTGATTGAGAAGGTAATGTGGATGATATGAAAAGTAAAAGTGGAGGGGCATTTTTTTGGGTAAAAGACTGGTTTCTTGGAGTAGTAAGAAGCATGATCGTATTTCTAAATCTACTAATGAGGCTGGGTATGTTGTTTTTGCAATAAAATATAATCAATTTGTTTGAATGAAGCACATTTTGAAGGATATAAGGGTAAACATTGATCAACCTATTGTTATTTACTCTGATTAATATAATGAAATAAATATATCAAAGAATCATGTGTTTTTGATTAAGTAAAATAGGTTTTACAGGGTTCTTGAAACTCGAAACAAAGTTTAAAAAAGCATTAAGCCTAGTCTCAAATGAAACAAAGCTAAAAGACAAAACAAGCAAACAGAGGCCAGCAAAAAATAGACAGCTTCTACAAAAGAAAATTAAACAGGGTTAGTAGAAAAGACCAAGGACACTAAGGATAAGTCCACCATCAGTGTGGCTTCCTTGGCCTCAAGAAACTCCATGTTGGCTTCTAAATCCTTGATCTTTTGGAGATCCAACGCCAAGTCCTTGTCCTTAATATTATTAGTTCTATCTCTAGTTCTCTAGTCAGGACCCTGTTCAGTGTTCTCTTCAGTCTCCATCTCCATGTTGGCCACCTCCATCCCATCTAATTTTACCTCCAGCTTCTCGATGATCATGTTGGTGTGCTTTTTTGATGCCCTAAGTATATTATAGCTCTGCTCCACTATATTATTTAGGGTAGCTTCTACCCTCATCATATTATCCTCCATATTTTTCACTTTGCTGCTCAGACTCTCCTGATCCTCAGTATTAATATCATTTTTATCCTTTTCATTTCTGTTAACCCTTTTTTTAACATCCTCAACTTCGTGGAATAACCATTTGATGGTTTTGTAATTATCTAACATGTTTTTTTGAGAATTGTTGAGCAGGTCCATCTCAAACTCCTTGGTATTATCACTAAGCACCACCATAGATGGGTCTATAAGCTCATCTAGCTTGATATAGCCTCCCTCTCCTTTAATTCCCTTGGGGTTTATAATTTCTCTGGTGATCCCCATATTTTCTATTTTTACATTGAAATCGTGCCATCAATTATTTTCCCATGTTCTTCCATATAACAACAAGACTCGCTATCCTTCCTTTCATCCTTGCCTATGTCATGGGGTTTAGAAATATGAGTGGATGGGATAGTCTAATTAGTCTCTTGGTAATCTCCCTAGAGCTTCCTCTTCATATTGTGGTCTGAAATAGGGGAGACACGACAGATCTTTTCCTCAGGAGATTTTTGGTCTTCCCTCAAATCCCTCTTCTTATCTTTTTTAATTTTTACCTATTGTAGGTTGTTTAATCTTTCTTCCTTTGCCCTTGGAAATACCCTCCTCACCATTTGTTTCCATGTATTCCTCATTATAATCTTCCTTAGAATAAATAACCAAGGTAATCTCTTTTTTAGGGGTTACCAATTTCTCTTTTTTATGCTTTGCAGACAGACTCTAGGTTGTTTGGAGGATGAACCCAGATTGTTATTTTCATTTCAAACTCATCATTATCCTCATAATGTAGACCATCACTATATTTTGTCTCCGAAGGGATGTAGTCCAATCAAAAAGCATGCATCTTGTGTTTCTAAACCACCTCCTTCCCAATGATTTGGGCTTTATAATATTCATAGATTAAAAGAAAAAGGCCTTCATGCTGGGTAGGGTTAGAAATGGCCTTCTCTCTATACCCATTAATGTTATCATTTATAGAAGCATACAAATAAAAGGAAATAGACACCTTCATTTCATGGAAAAAATGGTTCAAGAGGACAAAATGATAGGTTCAAATTCTATCAAACCTAGTGTCCAGCGTAATGTATTATTTGATGGCTCTTAACACGAACCTCCACAATATCTTCTTCCCTTTAGGAAGGAAGTGGATTCCAACCTTGTTGAGCTCTTTCTTTTCATCCTCATTTTTGACAAAGTCGCTAATCATTGAATCCAAAAAAATTTCGTCTCTATAGAATTTATTTCCAACAATAGGGATACCCCTGATCACAAAGATAATATCCTCTTCCACCATAAACTTTGTTCCCTCAATCTCAATGCTACCTTAATTCTATCTTTTGATGAACATTTTCATCACTATCGGCTTCCAACAGTGAAGCCTTTCGATGAAGGTGGAAATGCCGCCACTTTGAAGGTAGTTCCAAATCCTTCTTTGTTGCCTCCATTTTTCACAATCTTTACAAGGCTCCCTCTTATGCCTTTCTCCTCCCATCACAATAAACATAGACAAATAGGAAGCAACACAGAAGCACAAACCTTTTTTCTCCAAATTTTTCTAGATAGTTCTATTTCTTTGCCTTGAATGGTGAGTTTTGCCAAAGCGTCTAGGCATCCAGTAAGTGTGAGGGTGTGATTTTTCATGATTTCCTTTCCAATCTATCTTTTACTTTCCATTAATGGAAAATTCATTACCATTCAAAGGGTTAACAATCATGATTAATATTAATAAAACCCTCCTTCCCATGGATTCGGTCATAAGCAATGAAATCCAATGCTTCACATGGGAAGTCTCCTCTGTTAAGCCAGCAAGTCTTCATGTCACTTCTCACTGCCCAGTTGGCAAACCAGTCAAACAATTATGTGTTACATTTAAGGAAAAAATATATTTCTATTAAGTATCATGTCTTGAGGGATAAAGTAAGTGAAACTAGAATTTTTGTCTACTAAGGAACAAATTGTTGATATATTTACAAATTTTATTCTGAAGGATACATTTGTGTATCTCAGAGAGAATCTTGGGGTGATAGGCACTCCTGATCAGAAATAATTATGTTAAGGATGACATCAGTCCAAAAAACCTATCAAAATCTCATTCACTAGATTGACGAGATTGAGGACTAAACCTTAAGGGGAGTAGTCTTATGGTTACTATGTTTTGGCTGTCATGCCCCACAAGGGAACCGGGGAAGAGAACAGAGATTCTCTTTGAAAAGAAAACCTAAGTAAAAATTCATGAAAATTTTTGAACTTTTAAAAGAGTTATGAGAGAAAAACTTTAAACTTAGATTCTTCCCAAAGT
>MU224248.1:21745-74546 GCA_018584345.1 Thuja plicata
TATTAAAATCACATGATTTATTCACATACCAACTCGTCCCTAATGAGATATACTAATGTAATAGTAGCTACTACCAAAGATAAATTACTAAATCATACCTTCAAATAAACAATGACTTGCATCAATAATCAAAGTTGAGCATACCAAGAAGACAAGTACTAGCTACAAGATCCACAAATCCAACAAACTAAGAGATCACATAATACATCCACACAAGGGACTGACTCGGGAACTCCCCACCTAAGGATAGAAGGATCAGAGGTGGATTTTGTTCCTATGGAACCTGGTGATATCTCCATAACAACAACATCGATCGAGGATTTTGAGGGATCGCTCAGACCTGTGAAGCTAGGTGGAGACGATACCCGATACGTACCTGCAATCCTGCATCACCAAGAAGAGATACATATATATACATATGGATATTCATACAACTCATATATACGCAAAAAGATGACCAGGATCGATACATCGTGTGGGCCTCAACTAAGTGAGTAACTACGACTTCATCCTGAGCCATGAAAACACATCAGACACATATCTATGAAACATAAAACATCATGATAATGGTTAGATTCAAATCGTTGGTTAGATCCATAAAACATATAAAAATAGATGGTTTTCTAATCTCATAAACATATAAATTATAACCGTAAATGAGCATATCAATCATATCATCATCCACAAAATATAAATGTAAATGTATAGTTCTAACCATCATAATAAAATGTCCAAGTCAAAAGTCCAAGTATCACCATAGGAGAGGGTATTACATTGGCACTAAGATTTTTCTATTTTTTTCCTTTTGAGGCGAGTTAATTTTTTTGTATCCCTTTGGTCCTTATCCATTGATGTGAAAGGGGGAGAGATTTTATGTAAAAAATAGAAGTTATTATGCTTGGGAAACATTGTGTTGAAGTTGGATATTCAGACTAATTAGGCGGATATATTAGTGACATTGTGCATTGATCAATTTTTCACTTTGCAAGTTGTCATCAATGCTAGAGGTGGAGATTGTTGATATATTTTTGAGAATATCAAATTTTGGTTCTTGGGTGTGCTAACATTAATGTTTTGTTATTGATGTCAACATACTAGTTACTATTTTAGTTAGTGTGTTGATTAAATTCAGTGAAGAAGATTTCAGTTGTTTAGGTTCTATATTGAAGGTATTGAGTTTCAATCATGAAGTATTGTTCCGTGGTGTTTTTAGTTGGTCTAAAAAGGTTCACACAAGTTTGGATGAAATTTTGAGTGAGGTGTGATCAAGTTGTTGGTTACTGTACTGTTACAACATTCTTATATATAGTGGTTGATTATTTAGATCGGTAACTCTTGGATTTGAAGTGTCAAAGGTTGTAAAGTTGGTGATTTTATGGTGACTTATCATTGTGTTCATAGCTAGTGTTGTTCATCATTTAGAGTACAAAAAGATATCTTTTGTTGTGACAGAGTTTAGTATGTTTTGGTTCTTGTTGATTAGGGATGAAGATGAGATTGGATATCTTTCTTGATGGTATTCATGGTGTTTTTTTGTGTTCTTGGATCATCAATGATTGCGTTGTTGGATTACATTGTTCAAGGTGATTATATTTGTTGTTTCATCTAGTGTGTTGGCATTTCTCCATTTTGGTCTTAGCGGACTTGATGGAGTAAAGTGTTGTGATTCTTGGTGTTGCTTTGGTGACATACTATTGTGTTCATGGTTGGAGATTTGGGTCCTATCTAAGTCTTAGCTAACTCGATTTGGATCAATTTGGAAATGTAGCATATTGTTTTCATCTTTTAATGTAATAGGTCTAGCCAGCCTAGTGGTTAATTATTCTTTGTAATAAGTATACATGAGAGATCATTTTGCAATTGTTGAGAGGAGAGATATGTAGTAATATGCGATTTTAAGGAGAGTTGCTAATATTTTCAATCTACATTTAAGGAAAACTTTGTACTTCATTTATACTATATTGGCATTGAAGATGATGTTTTCCAATTAAGTTGTAATGGATCCCTGTTGTAATTGAAGATAATCTGTGAACCCACTAAGGGCCAAATATCCAATTATATTGTAAGTAGTGAGATCTGGGAAGTATGCCTACAAAATGGGTTGTAAGCCTTTGGTTTCTTATGCATCCTTTATTCTCTTTTTTCTCTTAATTGGGCAGTACTTTTAGTAGAGTAGATATATCTTGTGGGTTTTATATCCATCGAGTATTTCCCTTAACCGAGTTGCCTAAGAAAAAATATTGGTCTTTTGTGTTATATTTTGTGGATCTTGCATTTACTATTTATCTTTCTGATCTAAGTGGCTAAAGTGAAACTAAATAAATTAGGTGTGTAAAATTGATTCACCTTCCCCCTTTCAGTTTTTCTTACCTCCATTTGGTCATAACAGAAAGAAGGTAGTTTCTAAATGGGAAATTATCAAATTCATGTTGATAAAGGGCATAAATTAGACCCTAGTGGAGTGGAGGAGTGGAACCCTTGGAAATTTTGTTGGTCAGGGAGGAATATTTGAATAAGGGGAAATTAATCCTCTGGTTCTTTCTCAATTGATTCAAAATTGGTAATTCATACTGATGGATGTCGTTATACTAGCCTTCTAGGGTAAAGTATTTCATTACAAAGAAGCAATCAAGACCATATGGAGGAGGTAGAGAGAACCTATCATACTCATTTTCATTAGACTCAACCATTAATTTATCCCCATTTTTAAAACATCCTTTATACTGAGCTTATAATCATAAGAGATCTTCCATTCAACTCTGTCACCCTTAAATTTTAAGCTCATTGCCTCAGCTATGAGCTCAAGAGTCCTTCCAAATTTGATGCTCCCAATTGTAAAATTTCCTTGATTATATTAATTATATAAATTCATCGATAAATTAGTATTAAAACCCTTCTTGATATGGGAATAAGGTGTAAGACCAGCTTTGCTAAAAATATCCCAAAGCTCATTGTTCTATAAAAGTTCCCTACAATCTTTCAGTTCTAAATGCTTTAGAGGACTCCCCATAATTTTAACCTCAGAGAGATTCAACTTGTTGATGACATGTAACTAATTGAATGTTTGAATATGTTAAGTTGATCACCGAAATGGAGAAGGATAATGAAAGACATTAAATCATTTAATGGATTGTATTGTCATTGATGTCAACTTGATATAATCTAATCAGTTATATTGAAAGTGTCAAAGACTTTAGAGAATCAGAAAGTAAAATATTATGCTTTCAATAATCCATAAAAGATAAGCATTCACAATGTGACTTCAAACATCAATGGTCAGTGGATCGCGATAGAAATATATTACCAAAAGTCAAGTTACAGTGATGCCCAAGGAAGAAAACCGATGAGCATTACCAATGAGCAGAATCACAAGCATAAGCTAAAAGGAAACTAAGTGTGCGGAAAATAGTTCCCTACGCTAAACTCCCGAGAAGAGGATAGTGCAAATTCAGATTTAACCCTTAGCAATTACAAAATGATAATACAATAACATGCATACATAGAAAAATGAGAATGACACAATGATTTACCCTATGGAAAACCTTTCGGTACAAAAACGCCAGCACTCCAAAACTTGCACAATGTATTAATCAAAACTAATACCATTTATAATACACTTGAAATGCAAGTTCTTTCAGGAGATAATCAACACTTGAAGATAAATTTGGCAGCATAAAAACATTCCAACAATACACTAACTTTTCTCATATTTGCAACCCTAAAAAATGCTTATATCATGCACTTCACTTTTTAGGGCAACTTCCAAAAGCAGCTATATTAGGGGTTTACCATTTTTTTTGGGTGATGCCCCAAACCCCACAATTGTAGAAGAGTGTGCAGTACTCAAATGATTAGTTGCCACATGTCTTTCATGTCTTCACTTGTCATCAAAACTTCCACAATTAGCCCTTACAAATATGAATGACCGTCATAAGAATCTGTCATAACCATTTCAGTCGTGATTACCTTACACATTGTCCAAAGTGCCAACAATTGGAAAGTATCAAATGTAAGGAAATATACAAGGTTGAGACACCTTATTCCTAACATTCTCCCACTTTTCCAACACCTTGTAAGAGCCAAAGGAAATAATAGGATTTAATTTCTATAGGATAAGAGGCTCATAGACTCTGAACACCATCTAAACTTCTCTATGCCCACAGGTTTTGTCAACGCATCTGCAACATTCTTTATTGTATCTACCTTCTCCAAACTTACCTTTCCATCCTCTACCATATCTCTCACAAAGTGAAATTGCACATCAATGTGCTTGGTTCTGGCATGGAAAGTTGGATTCTTTGCAAGGAAAATAGCACTCTGACTGTTGCAACAAATTGTAATCTATCCTGCATCAACACCAACATCTGAACACAGTCTCTTAAGCTAGATGGCTTCCTTACATGCATGAGTAGCTACCATGTACTCTACTTCTATCGTGGACAAAGAAACTATAGTTTTTTTCTTACTCATCCAACTAATGGCACCACCAAACATAGTGAACACATAGGCATTGGTGGATCTCTTACTGTCAATGTCACCTACCCAATCTGAATCCACAAACCAACAAATACAAACTAAATGTGGAGCTCCAGAAGAATTTCCATAATAGCATATGGAATACTCTGATGTACCCTTCAAATATCTAAACACTCTCTTAACTTCATCCCAATGTACCCATCCAGGTTTAGCCATACACCAACTTAGGACTCCCACTACTTGGGCAATGTCTAGTCTAGTACAAACCATAGCATACATAAGGCTTCCAACTGCACTCACACAAGGTAATTTACTCATGTCCTCCACCTCACTAGGAGATTTTGGATAATCATCCATAGATAAATTTGTTCCCATAGAAATAGGAACACACAATGGTCTGTAATCTACCATGGTAAACCTATCCAACATAGACTTCACATACTTACTCTGACTCAACAAAAGTTTTTTGTTAGACCTATCTCTACTGATTTCCATACCTAGAATATACCTGGCTGCCCCTAGATCTTTCATCTAAAATTGTTCTGACAACTGAGACTTCAAATCAGAAATCATACCCATACCCTTCCCAATCAACAACATATCATCAACATATAATGCAATGATAAGAAGGCGATCATTGTCAACTCTGAAATAAACACAATGATCTGTTTTTGATCTCAGAAAACCAATTGACAACACAAAGGCATCAAATTTAAGGTACCACATCATGGGAGATTGTTTCAAACCATACAAAGACTTCTTTAATCTGCAAACCAAAGACTCTTTACCTTTCTAAATATAGTGCTTAGGCTGTGACATATAGATCTCTTCCTCCAAATCACCATGAAGGAAAGCTATCTTCACATCCATCTGTTCTACCTCTAAATCATATGATGCTGCTAGAGATAAAAAAAATCTAATGGATGTAATCTTTGCAAAAAGAGAGAATATTTCACCATAATCAATTCCCTCCACCCGTGAATACCCCTCTGCAACCAATCTAGCCTTGTACCTCTCAACACTGCCATCTGCACAAAATTTCTTCTTAAACACCCATTTTCTTCCAACAGGTTTCTGTCCTTTAGGCAAAGGTACTAGGTTCCAAGTTTTGTTCTTCTCCAATGAATCCATCTCATCATCAATGGCCTCAATCCAGGAACCTGCATCTTCTATACATATAGCCTCTTTCACCGATCTAGGCTCATCAGTGTTTGTAATCAAGGCATAAGCACAACTGGAATCTAACATAGAAAATCCAAACCTCTCTGGCTGCTTTCTTTCTCTCGTGGATCTCCTCAAGGGCTGAGGTTGAGGTTATTCTACCTCTTCTTATAAATTTTTAGAGCTTCTAGAGCTCTCCTCATCATCAGATCCATCATGATCTCTCTATTCAGTCTTCTCAGGGGTAGGAGGGAACTAAACAACATCTTCTTTCATTTCTTTTTCATCTAGCTGTAGAAAAATAGAAGGTTTTAGCTCTCTAAAAATAACATTTTTGCTATACAACACCTTACCAATCATAGGATCCCAAATCTTGTATCCTTTCACACCAGCACTATAGCCAATGAAGATACATTTTACAGCCTTGTTTTCCAACTTAGATCTTCTCTCCTTAGGCACATGTGCATAAGCTTCACAACCAAAAACATGAAGATGTCTAACTGAAGGCTTCCTACCAGACCACACCTCCAAGGGTGTCTTACCAATAAGAGCTAATGTAGGAGATCTATTAAACAGATAGAAAGCAGTGGGCACAACTTCAGCCCAAAACCTTTGTGCAAGGCCAGCTCCATTAAGCATACTCTTAGCCTTCTCCATCAGTGTCTTGTTCATTCTTTCTGCAACTCCATTTTGTTGTGGGGTATAAGGAGTTTTCTTATGTCTCTTGATCCCTCATTCTTTACAGAACTGTTCAAACTCTTCTGAACAGAACTCACCACCATTGTCAGTTCTCACACACTTAATTATTTTACTAGTCTGATTCTCTACGAGAGCTTTAAATTTGTTGAACTGACTAAAAACTTGTGTCTTGCTTTTAAGGAAATAAATCCATGTCCTTCTACTATAATCATCTATAAAAGATACAAAATATACAGATTTGGAGAGTGAAGGAACTTTAACAGGACCAAATACATCTGAATGGATAAGATCCAAAATACTAGAAGACTTGTGAGAACTGGAGTAAAACTGAACATGATTTTGCTTACCATAAACATAGTGTTTGCAGAAGTTGAACTCAAGATTACAATCATTTAACCCCTCAATGTGGTTTTTTATTTTTTAGGGTTTTGAGACCCTTCTCACCAATGTGGCCAAATCTCCTATGCCACAACATTATCTTTTATGTAGGAAGTTTGCCTTCCAAAGTGTTAGCACCCTTAGGTACACTTGCTGCACTACCATCAAAACCCATTACCACATGCTTTTTCACTGTTGGTTCAGATGGTGGAGATGAAGTGACTATTGCTCTCTTCCTTGAGATAGAAGAATTATTGCACTATGAAGTGCAGGCATCCAGCTGAAATAGGGTACCTCTCCTAGTACCTTTCGCAAGAACTATAGCTCCTCTAATCATCTTGCATCCATCTTTTGAAAAAATAACTTGCACACCTACATCATTCAACATACTTACAGATAACAGGCTTTGTGCCAAACCTGGGATGTGCATTACCCCATTTATCCCCTTTACTCATCCATCAGGGAATCTGATAGTGACTTTTCCTTGTCCAACTATCACTAGGTGAGAATCATCACCTAGGTACACCTTTCCACCATCGAACTCCTCATACTTTGAGAACCAACTTCGATGAGAGGTCATGTGAAAAGAAGCACCTGATTCAATTAGCCACACACCATCAGATGCATGAGTGGCCAAGGATGTGACAAAACCATCGCCATCTTCTTGAGATTTTTTAGAATCTAAATTTGGGCATTTCTTCTTCTTCTTCTTTAGCTCTTTGTAGTGATTACAAAAGTTCCCACTCTTACCTTAGTTCCAACATGTTACCTTAGACTTTCCAGGAGTCTTAGATTTCCCATGGGATTTGGATCTACCCTTTTTCAGTCTTATTGTCATTTTTCTTTCCTCTGTCTTTGGATCTACCGCGGAAAACAAGGGCTTCCTTGGTTGAATTGGAAGTATTTCTTCGAATCTCTTCAAATAATAGCAAAGACACCACATCATCCATTTGGAAAGTGACAATAGTAGTCCCAAGGTCTATCACAAGATGGTCTCGTGAATCTGGTAAGGAACATAGCAGGGTCATACATCGATCCTCCTCCTCCAACTTGACACCAGTTGATGTCAATTGTGAAATCAACATGTTAAACACATTCAGGTGATCTACAACAGAACCTCCTTCCTCCATTCTCAGAGAATACAACTTCTTTCTTAGGAACAATATGTTCACCAAGGACCTGGCCTGATACATAGACCAAAGCTGTGTCCACAATTTGTTTGTGGTCTTCTCATCGAGAACATTCAGGAGAACAGAATCTGCTAAATAGAGTCTAATGAGACCCTTAGCTTTCTAATCCTTGAGATCCCAATCTTCTTGAGGCATGTTTACTATTTTTGATATCATTATCAACTGCCTCCCATACATCACGTTCTACGAGCATGTCTTCCATCTTGAGTTTCCACAACTGAAAGTTTGTGTCATTGAAATTTTCCTCCTCCATTCTAGTGTATGAAAAACCTACCATCTCTTCCTGCAATAAGGTTATAAATACTCTAAAACAATACTCCCACTCAACAGGAGATTATCTCAAAAAACCTGTACACTAACAAAGAGAACCAAAACTGGCCAGGCTCTGATACCAACTGAAAGGAAACTAAGTGTGCAGAAAATAATTCCCTATGCTAAACTCCCAAGAAGAGTATAGTGAAAATTCAGATTTAACCCTTAGCAATTATAGAATGATAATACAATAACATGCATACATATAAAAATGAGAATGACACAATGATTTACCTGGGGAAAAACTTTCAGTAAAAAATCCCAACACTCCAAAACCTACACAATGTATTAATCAAAACTAATACTGTTTACAATACACTTGCAATGCAAGTTCTTTCAGGAGATAATCAACACTTGAAGACAAATTCGGAAGCATAAAAATGTTCCAACAATACACTAACTTCTCTAAGATTCACAACCCTAAAAAAATCTTATATCATGTGCTTCACTTTTTAGGGCAACTTCCAAAAGTAGTCGTATTAGGGTTTTACCCCATGATTGTAGAAGAGTGTACAATACTCAACTGATTAGTTGTCACATGTCTTGCGTGTCTTCACCCATCATCAAAACTTCCACAATTATCCCTTATAAATATTAATGACCATCATAGGAATCCTTCATAACTGTTTCAGTCATGATTACCTTACACATTGTCCAAAGTGCCAATAGTTGGAAAATATCAAATGTAAGGAAATATACAAGGTTGAGAGACCTTATTCCTAACATAACCAATGGCCACGAACATACTGTAAACCAACGGAGAAGCCTGAGGATAATTGGAGTATTGACCGAACCTATTAAAGAGTTAGAACACTGAAAACAATTGTAGTTCATAAATGACAAAATATCTAGCTAACAGAGCTAAATATAGACTTAACAGGTAGTTATCATTATTTTCATCACCAAGATAAATCCAGAGATAAGTAAAGGATTTAAATTTGTTTTGTCCAGTTGGCAAGAAGATCTTTGCGAGATAAAATAGGAGTTTTTCTTTAATCTAATTGGATAAGATTTTGGATCATGCCAAGATCAAGAAAATCAATAACCTAACAATGGTGATATCATGTCTATTTAAAAGACAAAATTAATTCATTACGAATTAAGGGGAGTGAATTTAAAAGAGGATGTTGAAGAGAAATTGATGAAGACCAACCTCATATAGTCCTGATCAATCAAGCTAAAGAAAGAGCTAAACTTTTTTGTAGACACCGAGCAATAGATCACATTCACTAAGAAAAAGTAAAGTGGAGCAAAGGTATTAATAGAGATATATTGATCAAATTAGTTTTATGAGATTACAATAGATCTAAAAATTTGCAAGTATAAGTTATATATGTGAACAGATCATACTATTTCAATTTAACCATTGATACAAAAATTCTCTTAACTGAGTGGGATTTAAAGATCCTTTCTATATTGAGGTACACTTACAGGAGTATCAAAAAGTTTGATCATGAAGGTATCATGAGATTCCATATACATATTGATAGGCCAAGTGAGTGTTTGATATGGGAAGGTAGCATAGAGATGCTCGATATCAAGTGACAGACTAAACTTTAAATCCTCTAACAAGGTCACACCTAACAGTGCGTTTGTAACCTTTAATAGGGTTGGCTCTTCACAGAGCTCACTTCAGAAGAGTGAAAATTTTTGGTTACCAGTCCCAAGTGGTTTTTCCATTAACAAGGTTTCCATGTTAAAAATCCATATGTCAATGTGCTTATGAGTCATTACTTTAGTATTTTTCATTACACATAGGTTAACTGGTAGGATTGGTATACTCTAGATAATTTACTGTCTTTTAGTAAATTAACAGACTACTATTTGGTAAACATACAGAAGAAGCTTTAACAAATCATTCCGAGCAGTAGTAATTTAATAAACATATTTGGAGGCACTCATCTTATAGGACTAAAGATAAATAGAGGATTAATATTGTGGTACTAAGTTTTTGGGTTGATTATTGGAATATTTTTGAGGTCACTGATTCACCCCCCGTCTCTCAGTTATTACTAACAATTGGTATCAAAGCTTATGTTCTTAGAGAGGGAGTTTAACATCTCAAGCAAAATATCACAAAATGAATAGACGAGATGTGCCTAGGTTGAATAAAGAAAAAATTGTATCATGGAAAAGAAAAATAAGACTCCACCTATTCAGTATTGGAAATGATATTGTTCAATACTTACATACTAGATATGTGTTTCCTACAGGACCTCACACTCTTGAGAAATTAAGAGTAAAGCATAAGCATAATTTCATGATGATAGAACTTGCATCATCACTCTTCGATGTTGAGTTTGAAGATGTCAAAACCTTCACCTCTGCAAAGAAAATGTGGGATAAGTTGAAGCTGGTACATGGAGGAGATGCTAATGTACTAAGAGCCAAGGAAAAAATCCTAAGAGGGAGGGTTGATGACCTAAGGATGTAAGAAGGAGAAAATATCACTCAGTATAGCTGTAGAATAAAAGTGGTAGTCAATGCTATTCGAGGAGTAGGGAGGTACACTTGAAGAGGAGATAGTGGTAAGTAAAATCTTAAGAACCTTACTGCCTCTATATTCTATTAGAGTTTCTGCTATTCACTAAATGACAACAGTTGCAAATAATACAGTTACTCTGGATAGTCTGATTGGAAGACTGATTTCATTTGAGATGAATAACTTTGATAACAGTGTCTTACCATCTGTAGAATCTACATTCAAATCTTCTTTAAAGATAAGTAATTTAAGTCATGGACATGCTATTAGAAATGGTAGTGAAAGTGATAATGAGGATCAAGGAATTAATGAGATTGAAGCCCTAATGGAAAGAAGATTGTAGAGAGGCAAAGGTACATACAAAGGTACATTACCACTTGTATGTTTTAATTGTAAAGGGGTTGGGCACTTTGTTGCAAGATTTCCAAATAAAAGAAAATATAACAAAAGTAATGGCAAATCATATGAGAAGAAGTTTGATAGAGGTGATAACAAAAATTACTGAAGAAACTAACAATCTGAAAAGAGAGATACCTGAGACTACCAGGACAAAGGGACAAAATCTTGTTACCTAGCTGAGAACAGAGATGAAGACACTGACACTAAATCTGAAGAAGACATTGAGATGGTATTTGTGGCCATGAAGGATGACTCAGACAAAGAAGGAGAAAGGTATGAAACAACACTCATATCTAAGGTTAGTAAGAATGATCTCTGGATCATAGATAGTGGATGAACTCACCACATGACCGGTGATATGCAAAAGTTTGATAATTTTGAATACTATAATGGTGGTTAAGTTGAATGTAAAGGAACTATAATGTTGAATAACCTGATCAAATGTGAAAATGCTTACTAGGTAAAAGGACTGAATTATAATTTGTTAAGTGTTTCACAGCTAAAAAATTTAGGTCATAGAGTAGCATTTGAAAATACAAAGGAAAATATCTTCAGTGAATCAGGAAGGTTGATTGGAACTGGTGAGTAGACAAAAGGTAACCTTTCTATCTTGATGACATTAACACCACTTGTTTGATGGCTAGAAACAAAGACTTATGGTTGTGGCACAAAATATTTTGTCATGTGAACTTTGAAAAAATTATAAAGATAAGAAACAAAAGGAATGTCAGAGGCTTACCGAGCATGAAAAACCCTAAGCATATCATGCACAAAAATTATCAAAAAGGTAAGATGACAAAGTCTAGTTTCAAGAGTAAAATCCATATATCTAATGCAATTGTAGAATTAGTCCATACAGATCTATATGGACCCATGAGGACAAAGAGTAACTATGGAGATAGGTATTTTATTCTCTTTATTGATGATTTTTATAGAATGATGACAATAATGTTTTTAAAAGATAAATTAGAAGCATTAAAGATGTTTAAATGGTATAAGGCTATGGTAGAAAAAAAAAGTGAAAAGAAATTGAAATGCTTAAGGTTAAATAGAGGAGGGGAATTTACTTGAGATGAATTAACTAACTATTGCAATGAGCATGGAATTAAAAGGGAGGTTTTTGCACCAAGAACACCATAGAAAAATGGAATTGCTAAGAGGAGAAAAAAATCAATTGTTGACTTTGAAAGAACATTGATGATTGAGAAAAGCATCACTCAAACTTTATGGACGGAAGTTGTGAGTACTACTGTCTACACATTAAACAAGGTACAATTTAAGGACACCAAGAAGACACCCTATGACCTCTGGTATGGTTATACAACCAATGTAAGTTACTTCAAAATCTTTGGTAGTCAAGGTTATATTTTGAAGGATGATAGAAATGGAAAACTTGACTACAAAAGTGAAGAAGGTATCCTCCTAGGGCATTCAACCAAAACCAAGGCTTATAAATGTCATAACAAGTCATCTAACAAAATCATTGAAAGTGCAAATATGAAAATAGATGAATTTGCAGAAAAGAATGATAAGGAAAGAACAAAGGAACCAAAGGACTACAACGGGTTTGTTTATATAGAACTTGGCACCCTACCCAAGAAATAGTGTATCGGTCTCAAGCAATAGAATATTACACCTGAGCATCAGGCTGCAATTACCAAAAATTAGGAAAATCCTCAAGATGATGTTCCGAGTGATGGAAATCAGAATGAAGGTCAAGAAGATGATCCTAATGATCAACAAAGAGTGTAACCAAAACTTTCCAAGTATGTCAGAAGACATCATTCACAGGATAAATTCATAGGAGACAAGAAGGCTGGAATAAGAACAAGAAGTAAGTCACTGAACACTAGATATTTACTTTGTCATTTTGAGCCTAAATATTTTAATACTACACTTGAGAATGTGGAATGGGTCAATGTTATGAATGAAGAAATAGAACAGATAGAGAAGAATAGTACATGGACACTAGTGCCGAGACCAAATGACAAGAATTTCATCGGTACCAAATGGATATTAAGAAATAAGTTGAATGAGAATGGAGAAGTCACCAAAAACAAAGAAAGATTAGTATGCAAGGGATATGCACAAGAAGAATGTATTGATTATGGTGAAACCTTTGCACCTATTGCTAGACTTGAAGGAGTTAGAATCTTAATTTCTTATTCCGCATTCAAAGGATTTAAGGTATACCAGATGGATGTCAAATCTACATTCCTAAATTGAATACTTGAAGAAGAGGTATACATTGAACAAACAGAAGGGTTTGGTGATCCACACAAGAGAAACATGTTAGGTAGACTAAATAAAGCCTTGTATGGATTAAAACAAGCACCTAGAGCCTAGTATGAAAGACTTCACTCCTATCTCATTAGCATAGAATTTGTTAGAACAAGTGAAAATAGCAATTTGTAATTAAAAGAAGATATCGATGGTAATATTATGGCTGTTGAAATTTTGGTTGATGATATCATTTTTGGGGGAAATGAATTATTATGAAAATCCTTTTCTAATGATATGAGCAAATAATTTGAAATGTCTATGTTTGTGGAGATCAAATTTCTTCTTGGTCTATTGATTCTTCAACAAGATGCAGACATTTATATCACTCAATCCAAATACATCAAAGAAGTGCTGAAGATATTCAAGATGGAAGACTCCAAACCAGTTGGAACATCTATGGCTACTGGATGTAAGCTGACAAAAGAAGACAAATATAATGAGGTAAATCAAGCCTTGTATAGATCTATGATTGGAAAACTAATGTATGTTGTTCATACCAAACCAGATATAGCACATGTAGTGGGGATAGTTGCAATATTCTCTGCTAATCCCAAAGAATCACATATGAATTTTGTCAAGAGAATTTGAAGATATCTGAAGAACACCAAGGAATATGGCTTATGGTACAAAAGAGAAGGAAAATTTGAGCTACAAGTATATACAGATGTTGATTGGGCTAGAAACAGTTATTACCGAAAGAGCACAACTAGAGGAGCATTATTCACGGGTGATAAAATTGTCACATGGATCAGCAAGAAGCAAGGATGCATCTCTCAGTCTAGTGTAGAAGTAGAGTATGTGGTTGCTGCTGCAAATTTCTTTAATATTGCATGGATCAAATAGTTTCTAGAAGGTATGAATATGAACATTCTTGAACCAGTAATTATCTACTGTGTTAATACAATTACAATTAAGATTTCTAAGAATCCAGTCGTGCATACTAAGACTAAGCATATAGCTATCAAGTATCACTATCTGAGAGAACAAGTGCATGCAAAGGAGGTGTTATTGGAATATGTTGAATCAAAGGAAAAATTAGTCAATATATTCACCAAGCCATTACCGAAAGATACTTTTGAGTACCTGAGACAGAGACTAGGGGTACAACCCTTGTCTATCAGTCTTTAAGCTTACTAGGAGGTTGCATCAGCCTATAAAAAATCTAAAGATCATTCATGTTGATACAAACACTGCGATGGATAGCAACAAATACATCTCTACATAGAAAGGTGCAAATATACACCGAACACCAAAGACAATGTATGCTCGTGGATAGGGAAATTATAGGAATATATTATGTAAAGGATATAAGATGATAAAAACAAGGAGAAGAGTTTTTTGTTTGGCCTTGTTGTCAAAGGGAGAGATTAGCTCATTATCATAAAGGGAGAGATTTGCATTATCATAATGGAGAGATTATCTCATTGATCAGATATATCATTATCCCTGAAGTAAAGTTCCTGAGAATTAGAAAAGAATATTTAATTAATATTATAAGGGAGATAAATTGATTATATATGAAATATCCATCTAAGGGAGAGAAGTAACAAAGGGAGAGAGTTATAACAATTGCATTAAAAAAGATCACATTTTTAATGCTGGCTCTCTGCAACTAGTTCATCGCCCATTTTTTATGCTGGCTTCTGCCTCAGCCCCTACTCCACCAGGGGTGCTGGGGAGTGACTATCCAGATCTATTCTTGGTCCTTGCGGGGAGAGATGATTTAGAACCCCTATCGGTAGGGGTTGGCCCCTTTTACTCTGAGATGGTAGACTCGCCTGATTCACTAACTGGTGTTACGGTGCCCCCTTCAAATCCTGTGAAGGTGGACAATGTTGTTGCATTGGGGGGATGGAAAATGGTGATGTTGGGATATGGGTCTCTTAACACCTTTGATACACCTGAATTCTTGACTGGAGAATTCGGTCCTAAAATATCTATCCCAGATGGAGTTGTGGAGGAAATATCTACTGCCCTACACCTTGCCCTTGTTGGGAGGTTTGTTTCCTTTAGGCCCACCATGGAGATGGTGCGTAGTTGGTGTATGACTAGGTGGAAAGTTAAAGGATCCCTGTTAGGTTCTGCTATGCCAGGGGGTCTGTTCCTATTCAGATTCAATGTTGAGGTAGATTTTACTAGTATTTCTATAGGGAGCTGGTACTATGGGAAGCACACTCTTCTGATGGCTAAATGGGCGCCCAGATTTAAACTGGAAGCTGAACTGTAAAAAGCTTCTCCAATGTGGGTTTTCCTTCTAGGTCTTCCCCTAGAATTCTGGGATGATAAAGTGTTTAGATGGATAGGGAACTCCTTTGGAAGTTATATGACAGCTGACTCGGTTACTCTAACCAAGTCACACCTGGTGTTTTCTAGATTTTGTGTTAATGTCATGATGAACAAGCCCCTTCCCAACTTTGTACTACTTAAGTCCAAGTGGGGGAACTAGAACCAAGCCATTGTTTATGAAAATGCCACACTACATTGCTAGAAATGTGGGAAAAATGGGCATGTGGTGACTAACTACAAGGACTCTTATAGGTTGGAGGAACAACTTGTCACATGCCCATCACCTAAGGTTAACAATGTTGATTCAGTTATGCCTCAGGTGGATACCATAGTTGAACATCCTTCCAGTGGAAAATTCCCCCCCCCCCCCCCAAGATGGGGGGCTAGAATTAGAAGGGCCAGTAAAGAACACAAAGACCAAGAAGACTAAGGCCTTAGAAAAAGAGCAGATGAAGGAAGGGCTAGTAAGGAACACAGAGGCCAAGAAGGTTGAGGCATTAGAAGAAGGTGAGATTCTAAGGGCGAACACTATAGTTGAGATGGATATGACCCCTAAAGATGGAGAAATGGTCATAGTACTAACGAATGTCTCTAACACTCTCATTAAAAGTCCTAATGGTCATGAAGCTAGCATGGAGAACAAGACTCAGGCAGCTAGAAGTGCTCTAATGGGAAAATTTTGGGGAGAAACTTCTTGCACCTGGCAATGCAGTTCCAAGTTTGGGGAGGAAATAATGAGAACATCCTCCCTGTCGCCTTCGACTTGCCCTCAACTAGTCAAAACCTAAAAGGAAAACCACAAGAAAGAAGATGGATGAGGGACTGGAGTCAGAAAAGAAGGAAAGTGTAGGGAGTGAAAACAAAGTTGGCTGCCCAACTGCTAAGGTGACTAGAGCTAAGGAAGCAACAAGGTCCATTTCCAGTCGAAGGAAACTAACCCTGGAAGACTCTCAAAAAGGTAAAAGATGAAGTACCTATCATGGAACATAAGGGGAATGAACAGCCCACAAAAATAGTTCACACTGAAGAAGTATATTACAGAGCTCTATGTTGATATGGCTCTCATACAAGAAGTTAAAATGAAGTACAATATTTTTGCACCACTGGTTGATAAAATTTGGCTAGGGAGGGTTTCATGCATACAATGTCCTGTCTGTGTCTTTTCTCTAAGCTTTCCATCTATCATACCGCATTTACAACAGGATTTTTGCATTAGGGTTAGCTTTTAGTATGGCTCCGGCCAACTTTGGCCTAGTAGTTGTTGCTGGTGGATGAGTTGAAGCTTTGAAAATCTATGGTGCCTCCTCTGAACAAATTTCCTTGCAAGTTCATCCCAAATTTCTTTCACGAGGTAACCTTGATATTGTTCTTAATCTGCAAGAATTTTATTCTGCATGTGAATGGTTAGAAAAGAATACTCTGATTGGATATTTTGTGGGTCGTACTCCTCCTAAAAGTATCCTCAAAGATTAGGTTAATAAGAGTTGGACCCCTCATGGGGTCCACCTTGACAGTGTGCAAAACCTTACCAAAGTTTTTTTTCTTTTCCATTTTTCTAACCCTTCTCAGGCGGAAGCAGTTTTTAACTGCGGACCCTAGACTGTTAGGTCTTCCCTGCTAGTTTTCCAAAGATGGTCTCAAGACTTCACTATTTCAGACAAAAAGAAACTTAGGGTTCCTATTTGGGTTGAATTTCCTAGTCTCCCCTTGCCATGCTGGTTGTTCATTGAGTCCATTGCTAAAACCCTTGGTAAGGTCATTGTCATGGAACATGACAAATTTTTCAATTTCATCCCCAGAAGCGTGTCTGTGTTGAGGTCGACCTTTCTAGGGACCTCAAAGACACTATTGAAATCTAGATTGGTGCCCTCACCATTTATCAAAAAGTGCTCTATTTGAAACTTCCCAACACCTTCTATTAGTGTCAATTAGTAGAACACAAGATTAAGGATTGCCCATTAGCTACCCCTCAGGTTAAGCCACCACCAAAGGAAGTACCGGCCAAAAATGTGGAAGCCAAAAAAAGAAGAAGAATGGACTACAGTTTCACAAAAAGGTAGGAATACCTCAAGCTCCAAGATGTCACAAGCTACTTCCACTGTGGTTTTGCCTTCAGAACCTTCAGCTAGAAAATCTCCTTCTTCCAATGATTTTCCACCACCGCTTGTTTCAAACCCTATTATTCAGGGGAAAAGCCCTACCATGAAGCCTTCCACTCCATAAGTGGTGCTCACACCGCCAGTGGATTCTTAAATTTTCTTCCAGTCTTTGTGTCATTCTCGTAGTCCTGATGGACACACAGATGACCTAGATAAAAGGTGGTTTACCTCTTCTGGAGATTTACTCCCCAGCTTTGGCTCTGTACTAGCTTTCTTGCAGAATAGCTTCTCCTCTCTTGGGGATGACGAAACCATGCAAGATTTTTTATGAATTGTTTGTCATGGAATGTGCGAGGTATAACTAACCTCTCCAGAAAGTACTATGTGTGGGATACCTATCATACACTTCATAGTTTGGACATGTTATGTTTAGAGGAGGTTAAGATCTCTGGGTTTCTTCTTAACTCTGCTTATCATGTCATATGGCCAGATGACATTGTATTTTCTTCTCAGCATGAAGCTGGTAAAGGTGGTGTTATTACTATTCTAACACCTTTCCTTCATTCTTCTGTTATCTCTCAATGTTTTGATCAGATGCAGCGTGTCACCTAGATTTTGCTTTATTTCCATAATCATTCTTTTGGTGTCATTAATGTTTACACCCCATATGATGTTGTCGAAAGATCTCAACTTTGGCGCTAGCTGGTAGACAATCTGCCTCCTTCCAGTTGGGTTATGTGTGGGGATTTTAATATGGTTGAGCTAGCCTCTGACAAGGAAGTAATTATTCCTTTGTTCTAGACAGCTGGAGAGAGAGAAGCTTGGTATCACATGCAAAATAAATTGGGCCTTTTTGATCCCAATGCTAACCACCGCCAGCAGGGTGGGGTTTGGCATACTTGGTCCAATTTTAGAGCTGGCTCTGACTGTATATTTAAGAGGTTAGATCATATGCTATGATAAAAGCTCAATATTTTTTCCCTTTTTTTGAAGATCAAGGCCTACCTGTCATTCCTCTGACAAATGTTACCATGTAAGACCACTTCCCCATTTATTTCTCCATCACTTGGCTATTTTCTGCTAGAAGGGCTGCCCAAACGCAGTTTTATCTCAACACATCTGTGCTGATGCATACCTCCACTATTGCTCACATTCTTCAAGTCTAGAATTTAGAGCCTTGGCCCCACACTTATCTTGGTTGGATTCAATGGTGGAATGATGCCATTACCCGCACTGCTAGATTTCTTCATATTTATGGCCGGTAGTTAGCTTGTTACAAAAAGCGTGCTTATGAAGCTAACAATAAGGCTCTTCGCAATGCTTTTGATTTTCTTGCATTTAATCCCTTTGATTCTACTCTCCAGCATGAGCTGGCTTAACTCCGTCATGAGAAACAGATTGTAGATTCCTATGCTACTCGTGGAGCTCAAATCAAAACTTGCCTCCATTGGTTGGAGGTGGGAAATAAATCCTCTAAGGAGTTTTTTCATGCTCTCAAAGCCTTTCATACCAATGTTGGTATTCAAAAGATTAAGCAAGGATCTGACACCCTTACGGAGCTTATGGCCATTTTGCAAGATTTTGTATTATGAACAAGTTTTTTCCTCATAGGGTAATTATGCGGCATGAGAAGAGGCTCTGAAGGCTTGCATTGTTGTTACTCCAAACCACCTAGAGGTTGAGCAGCGTGCCTTTTGTGAGAAATTGCTTACCATCTCTAACCTCAAAGAAGCGGATTTCTCTATGGCCAATGATAAATATCCAAGATGCAATGGCTTCCCCTTTGAGTTCTACAAACATCTTTGGGATTCTGTTGGTCCTCACCTACACAAAGTCTATCTCGAGGCCTTTCAAAATAAAATTTTGGGCACTTTAATTAATAAAGGAAATATCAAATTCATACCTAAGTCTGGTGATCCAAAGGATATATGCAATTGGAGGCCCATCACCTTGTTGAACGTCTCCTACAAGATAATTACCAAAGCATTAGCTCTTAAAATCAAACATCTCCTTCCTCTTATTGTCCACCCTGAGAAAACTGGTTTTATTAAGTCTAGGTATATTCTTGACAACATTATTTCTATCTGGGAAGGGATGGAATGGGCTCGCCATTCTAAGTAGGCTACCCTATTTCTCAAAATTGATTTTTCTAAAGCCCATGACCGCATTGAATGGCCCTTTATTCTTGCTATGGTTCAAGCTCTTGGGTTCGGTCCCCACTTTTTACGGTCTGTGGAAATGCTTTTTGGTGATGCCTCTGCTTGCATTACCATAAATGGGTCATAATCTAATACTTTTGGGCTTTTTTGATCCATCCGAAAAGGTTGTCCACTGGCTCCTACCTTATATGTGCTTGCTACTGAAGGCTTTGGGTACTTTCTTGCCAACTCTTTCTCCTCTGGTTTAGTTCGTGGCATTTCCCTCCCTGATTCCTCTTACTAGCTTGTTAATGGCCACTTTGTTGATGACTCCTTTCTCACTCTTATTGAGGATGAGGAGAACATATCCAATGCCTTGCAATTCCTAGACACCTTTTGTCAAGCCTTTGAATCTGCTATTCAATGGTCTAAAACCCTTTGTTTTAGACAGTCTTTTCTTCCAGCCCCTACCTGGCTTAACAATTTTGGCTAGAAATGGGTTCAACATGGGGAAGTCTTTCATTTCCGTGGCATTCCCTTTTCTTTCCATGGCTCCTCTGTGGATTTATGGAATGCTGTGATTACGAAGATTGAAAAAATGCTACAATATTGGATTTGCAAGCCTCTTTCCCTTGCTGGAAAGTTTCATATTTGTTCCAAAGTTTTGGCTGCTACTCATGTCTACTACTCCTCTTGTTGGGATCCCTCAAAGGCTTCTTACCTCAAGCTGGAGCGTTTACTCCAAGATTTTATTTGGGCCTCTAGTGCTGACGGTCATGGTTTTCATAGGGTTGCCTGGGAGTTCTATTGCCTTCCTCATGACTCTGGCATCCTTGGCCTTCTCTCCACTCAGAGGTAGGGGCATGGTCTTTGTGTGAAGTGGATTATCCATGCTCTTACAAGTAATGAGGCCTAGAAAATTCTTGTCTGGCACTACATCTCTTCGGGTTTCCCAGTTCACAGGCTAGATTAGAAGGGCATTGGTCTCCAGACCTTACTCACTATGAAAGAACCTATTCAAATTTAGGGTACCTTCATCATGAAGAGCATTTGGAAAGCTTGGGAAGCTTTAAAGCCTTGGCTCTGATGGGATGGTGATTCCTTTCACAATGGTCTTTCTTTCAATTAGCAGAGCCTTTGGTGGTCTCTATTGTTTTCTATTCAAGGGATCCCTTTGGCCAAGACTCAAGGGACTAGTGCTCTGCATTTTTTCAAACGTGGCATCAGGACTCCAAAGGACCTCTTCTCTAGAGCCTCTATGGGTCTTCGATCATGGGAGGATATGTAGGTGTAGTATCGTTTGGCTCATTCTGATCGCCAAACTTTTGATCTTTTGGTCTCTGCGATTCCTGCCAACTTGATTCATAAAATTGGCATTCAATCTATCAGGCCTAGGTGGAAGGATTGGAAATGGTAGCCTACCATGCCTTTCAACAATTATAAGCCAAGGCTGGGCTATAGGTGGTTATCTCCTCATCTTCCAATGGTGGATACCCTTAATCAGAGATGGCATCTTCATTCCTCCACATCTCACTGGAGCTCTCACTTTCAAACCATCTGGGCTGCCATTACGGAGCCTAAGATGGCTCTTTTTGCATGGTGTCTACTTTTTCAAAGGCTCCCAATTGGCCCTAGGCTCAAACATCTGGGTGTTCAAGACCCTCACTCTCCCTTTTGTTGTCACCCTGAATATTTTTTTCAAATCTTCTAGTTTTGTAGGAGAGCTCAATAGTATTGGCAGTGGATTCATGATTTCTTCCAACCTTTTCAGCCTGAGCCTTTCTCTTGGCACATGATTGTCTTAGGAGATTCCCCTAGACTTCCCTCCAATTTTACCCAGATTTGGCATACTTTCAGGATGGAGATTTTGTTCACGTTATAGAAAGATAGGAATGTTGTTATTTTTTCTCACAGCTTTCTTGATACGAATGTTGCTCTGTATAACAAGGCTTGCATTTGTAATAATGTTATGATGTAGATTCAAGTTTAGGCCAATAAAGTGGCTCTCAAAGTGGCTCACCTGCAAGAGATTCTTAATCATTAGGGAAATGCTCCATGTACTGTTGCACAGGTTCCTCCTGATGCCATTTCTGTTGAAGGTACTCCTCCCAGAGGCCACCTCCATGGGCACAGCTCCTCGGAAAACTGCTCATGCACCCCGCATTTGCAGGCACCCCACCACAACTCTCTGAGAGGTGGCGGTGACAGATGGCAGTTCTTCTCAGCTTCTCTACCTTGCCTTTCTTCTGGGTGGTCTCCAGCTCTGGCTCTGTCTGCCCCTCCTGATTCTCCTAGTTCTCATCGTGGCTCTGATTGGCCTACTTCCACCTCCTGAAAGTTTCCCCGCCTGGCTTTGGCCATTTTGTCACCCAGGGCAGAAGAGAAAGAAAAAGAAGAAACTAAAAATGATGGGTGGTCACTTCCCGACCCTCCTGTTAACCCCAATAATGTGTGGGGTTTGGATGATAAAGATCCTCCTCCTTCTGCCACTGCTCTTGCTACATAATGGCTATATGCCTTTTTTTTTTTATGCATAGTTGTGCTATGTTTCTGGCTTGGGTGTGTGAACTTTGCAGGATGATTCTTATGTCCCTCGGCCCCTTTTTTGTGGATATGTAACTTTGATATTTTATTAATTGAAAAGGCACTATTCATCAAAAAAAAAAATTGGCTAGGAGTGCCCTTCCTATATAGTGAATCTGATGGGGATTCAGGTGGTGTTTCTACTCTCTACAACCCTAATAAGTTATCTGGAAACATTGTGGCTTCCTCTCATAACTTTCTTCCTGCATTTTTTACTTGGAATAATTCCTCCTGGTATATGTTCCACATTTATGCCCCAAACTCTAGAACGGAACAGGGTAGACTATGGGGGGAAATCTCTAACCTCATTGGTGCTGACGATGAATACCTTTTTATGTGTGCTGGGGATTTTAATTCTCCTCTGTTCCCTTTTGAGAAATTGGGAGGGTCCCAATATTATTCTTATAGTATGCAAGAGTTGGCTGATATTGAGTTGTAGGGCATGGGTTTTACTTGGTCTAACAATAGAAAAGGTAGGCACCTTATCTAGGTTAGGTTGGATAGATGGTTGATCTCCAGTGGTTGGGATATTTCCCCTCTAATTGGCCTCTCACACCTCCCAACGACTGTGTCTGATCAGTCTCCTTTGATTCTTGAGTGGGAGGAGAAGGCCCGTGCTCGACGCCGACCATTCTACTATGAGATCATGTGGCATTCTCACCAGGAATTTGAAGACTATATAAAAAGGTGGTGGAACATGCCTATTAGGGGTATGGCTATGTTTAGAATTATAGAGAAGCTTAAAATTATCAAAAGGGAGGCCCACGGGTGGAGAAAAAATAAGTTCGAGGATATCTTCCAGTGTAAGAAAGAGATAGAGGAAAAAATTAAACTCCTCCAAAATAAAATGGCCATGGGAAATTCCTCTTGGGAAACTCATATTGAGGAAGAGAGATGGAGGAAAAAATGGAAAGACAACCTCAAAAAGGAGGAAATCTTCTGGAAGCAATGATCTTGCATCCAACGGCTCAAGGAAGGAGACCACAACTCAGCTTTTTTCCATAGATCTATTTCAATCCATAAAAGAAGAAACACTATTAAATCCCTGGCTGCCAGTGGGGAAGTGATGACTGAGGAAGAAGACATGGGTAATCATGCGGTGGATTTATTTCGGGATACTTTTATAAGACCACTACAGAGGGGGGCTGATTCTGATAGCTCTCATCTCTTGGAGGCTATTCCGACAATTATTTCTAGAGAAGAGAATGATTCACTGCTTTCCAAGGTCTCTAAAGAAGAAGTCAAAACCGCGGTTTTCTCCATGGGGGCATTCAAATCTCTCGGTCTAGATGGATTTCCCCCAGCTTTCTTCCAACATTTTTGGGATGTCATAAAATATGATATTATACATGTTGCCCATGATTTTGTTAGAACTGGCGAAATCCTTAAGAGAATTAACAAAACTTACATTGTTCTAGTCACTAAAGTTCAAGACCCCAAGGAACTAAGTGATTTCCGGCGTATTAACCTCTATAATATAGTTTATAAAATCCTTTCAAAAATCATCACAAATAGGATCAAACCTCTCCTAGGCAAAATAATTAACCCCAACCAGAAGGGGTTTGTTTCGGGAAGGCAAATCCTAGATGCAATTATCACTACCCATGAAATCATTCACTTGATAGATAGAGGTAATAATGTTGGTATGGTGCTAAAACTGGACATTTCTAAGGCGTATGATAAGGTGATTTGTAAATTCCTATACTGGGTGCTAAAATACCTTGGCTTTAATGCAAATTTCATTAGAATTATCAAGGAGGCGGTGTAAACTATTGAATTTGTGCTTCTTGTAAATGGTTTTCCCTGGGGGTCCTTTAATCTGGAGAGGGGCTTGTGCCAAGGTGACCCTCTATCCACTTATTTGTTCCTCCTTGTGGCTGAGGTGTTGGCTCATAATTTATTGAGACTGGAGGCTTCTGGACACATTGTCAGATTTAAACCGGCTTCCACTCTTCCTCCTGAAATCATTCAACAATTTGTGGATGACACATTTCTGTTTGGGAAAGCTTGCATTAGAGAAGTGAGATAATGGAAAGCTCTGCTAAATGCTTATACAAAGGCTTCAGGTTAGGTGATTAATTATAGTAAAAGAAAAATTCACTTCTTTAATTCTGAACAAAGAACCCAATTGAAAATTATAGAATGTATTGGATGTAAGGGTGGTATACTTCCCTACACCTATTTAGGGATCCCTCTCATTGTGAAGGAAGTCTCTGACCCTTTCTGGAGCTCCATACTTGAAAAAACTTAGAAAAAATTGGTAGGATGGAAAGGTAAGGTCCTAAGTAATGCGGGGAAGCTCCAAATTCTAGTGGTGGCCCTCCAGGGAATACCTATTTATTTCCTATCTCTTTTTAAAATCAATGACAGAACTGCAGAGAAACTAGAAAAAATCCCGAGGGACTTCCTTTGGTCTAGAATGGAGGAAAAGACTAAAATGAACCTGATTAGCTGGAAAATAGTTTGCCAACCTAAGAAGGTGGGAGGGCTGGGAGTGAGAAAGAGAAAAGATCTTAATAAGGTGCTAATTACCAAACTTGGGTGGCAACTCTTTAAAGGTAACTCTGGTTGGTGTAAAATTTTGAAAGCCAAATACTACTTAAATGACAAATTCCCCCTTGGCCAAAACTACCCCACTGGCTCTAAATTCTGAATTTCATGGTGAAAGGTAAAGGATCCCTCCTCAGAGGCTTAAAATGGGTGGTGGGGGATGGAAAGTAGATAATGTTCTAGGAGGACTGGTGGGTGGGAGCTAAACCTCTCAGTAGAAACAAACTTAGTCTCCTCAGGGATCATTTGAATTCTCATTTTGGAGACAAAGTTAGTGACTACATTTCTCAGGATAAGAAATAGAAGAACCTTGCTAATGCTTACCACGACCAGGAGCATATCCCACCCCACATTCTAGAGCTACAAAAACTGATTGCTGAGATCACGATCCCCATCTCTCAAATTGTTGACAACGCTGTGTGGTGTCACAGCAAATTAGGGGAGGTTACGGTCAAATCTACTTACCTTGCTAACATCGAGGTTTTGGCTAATGAGATGAGTTGGGGAAAGGTTTGGCTTCCCCAGCTCATCCCCAAAATAAATTTTTTTTGGTGGACCACTCTCCATGGAAAAATCCTTACGTTGGACAACCTTCAGAAATGGGGAGTCCAGCTGGTTAATAGGTGTGTTCTTTGTAAAATGTAGGCTGAGACAATAAATCATATTCTTATTCACTTCCCTTATGCTTCTCAGGTGTGGGGAAAAATAATGAGCAAACTATAGCTAGAATGGGTCTTTTCAGAGCACTTAGACCAATTCATTAATAACTGGGGTCGAATAGCTGAGCACCCTCTCATCAACATCCTTTGGTGCCTATTACCCCCACATGTCTAGAGGAGTCTATGGAAGGAATGAAACAATTGGATTTTTAGAGGAGAAGACAACAATGTTGAAGGAATAGTGCGGCTGACTATGAATCTACTGAAGGAAAACCTAGATGCCTATCGTTGGAAAACACCCCCATCCCCCCAAGGGAGTGGAGTGTATGATAGCTAAGGAATTGGATCTTCCCACCTCCTACATGACGAATAATTCCAAAATTCTAACAAGAATAAACACTAAATAGTCACCCCCAGAGGAATACATAACCAAGGTAAACTTTGATGGCCCTACCTCCAATGATATTGCTACGGGAGGAGGTATTCTTAGAGATCAAAAAGGTCACCTAATCCTGGCCTATGCGGTCCACCTAGGGAAGGGGTCTAATAATTTGGTTGAGATTTTTTCCCTCTTATGGGGTCTAAAGGTGGCGTCTGGTATTGGGATTAAAATATTAAGCATAGAAGGTGATTCTAAAATTGTAATTGAGCTAGTTAAAGGGAACTATACTACTAGCTAGATTCTGGAAAATGTGCTACAAGACATCTATTTGCTACTCCCAAGGTTCGATGACTTCAACCTTCAGCACCTTTACCATGATGGTAAGGCAGTGGCAGACATGCTAGCGACCATGGGTCTTACGGTGAATGGCTTAAGATGTTGGAGAAACTTAAACTCTCTACCCAAGCATGTCATTCAGCTTGTGGAAAAATAAAGCAATTAAATGATGTCTAACAAGGAAGATGGTGATTGGTCAAGAAAGATGGTGGGAAAATTCATGAGGTGCCGCATCATTTCAAATTTTATAAGAGATACAGGATTTGGTTATATTAATTATTGCTAGCTTGAAACATGGGCTATCAATACCATTTTTTAGAAAGAGTATGAGATTTTTCAAATTAAAAGAAGACGTGGAGCATAACACGCACAAGGGAAAGAATGATATGACTGATGTGATTAATTGGAACATCAAGCTTTTATGGTGATATAATTTCTTGATATGCAAATTTTATTCGCTTATATCGGCCAACCACGTGAATAGTACAGGGAAACTCTATGAGAAGGCAAATGTTAAAACCACCTGGTTTTTCATCTGGAGAAAAAAGTGCTACATTTGTTGGGTTAATAGCTCTACTCTGGTGAAGGTTGTGCTGAAAATAGGAAGGAAAGGTGGGATGTCGGTTGAGACCAAGGAGGAAGACTTTCCTAAATACAACTCGGAGATGGGTGGAGATATGGTGCAGGTGGAACCTACTAGGATCGAAGATGAATTAATCAAAAATCTATGCATTCTCAACTACCTTAAGGTGGGTAGTTTCTTCCTGTTCATGAAGGCTATGGGTGGCAGTGATGAACCGGTCTCTTTGCAGTTGGTAAAAACTTGGGATGAGTGCAAAGTAACAATAAATGGAATAACCTTTGAGATTAATGAGGAGGTTATTGCGCAAGACACGAGTCTCTCCATAGAGGGGAAAAAATGGAAGAAGATCACCAAAAGATGAGATGACACCCATATGAAAATATTCTTCAAAAAAATGGAGATTCCTAAACATTTTAGGGGAGGATTCAATAGAATGACTCTGCCCAACCCATGGAATGAAATGTGCCTCATTTTGATGAAGTACATCACTCTAGATGGCTGCTTTGGCACCTATTACAACTACCATTTCCCTCTCCTCAACCACTTCAGGTACAATGATTCCATCTCCTTTTTTTTTTTTCTACTCCATTCGATGGAAGATTCTATTTTGGAAGTCAGAGAAAAAATGAAATCTAGGCAAAATTATTATATTCTCCATTAGGGCTTAATGCTATGCCTTTACAATTTCCATTTAGCCCTCTGCCCACCTACGACTGTTTCTCTCCATAACTTTATGCAGTATCTTGAGAACCCTAATGAGCTTCAAGTGACTCTCTCTAACCCCATGACTTCTTCCAAAACCCCTAGTACCAAGAAGAATAAGCTGAGTTTGGCTGACGGTGACCAAATCACCATTGATTCTAAAGGAGAGGAAGAGGAGAACGATAGTAGATGGAGATCTAACAGAATCACTACCCAAACCAGATACAAGAAAAAAGCTATGAGAAAGAGGTGCACTAAAGAGGATGAAGAGGAAGAATATTCAGAGGAGGAAGAAGATATCAAGCAGGTCACTAGGGGGAAATCTAAAGTGGGGAAGAGAGTAAAGGTCGAGGAGAAAGAAAGGGAAAAAAAAGAAGCAAAGCCCTATTGTGGGTGGGTCTATGAAAATCCATGACTCTCAAGTCTCTACCAGTTTTGGTCTCCCCTCCTTTGACCTTTTGAAGAAAAAACTCTTTGAGAAGATGAAAGTAGACTCTCCACTCCTAACTTCACAATCCCCTAACCCTCAAGTGGTTATAAATATTACCTTGAAGGACACTAAAAAAATAGAGGAGAAAATGCCTAATGTTGTGAGTGACACCCCCATTGTTACTATTGGTCCTCAGGAGTCTGACACTAAGGTGGAGCTAAAGGAAATGAATGTGGAAATTAAAAATCTCAGGGAAAGCTTTAACAGGATTGCAAACTTTGCTGTGAAGGTCATACATGTGGCTGCCACTACACTCCAACTCCTTCATATGGAGAAAATGAACCTCGGAGGTGAGTGAAAGGATGAAGAACTATGCCATTTCCTCACGGACAAATGGCTTAAGCTCTTGTTGAAAGGTATGGAAGGTAACCCCAAGTAGCTTTCTTTTCCTTTGTTTATGGTTAACTTTTTTGTCTGGAATTTTCTGTTGGGTGATGTGGGCCTGTTAGATCTTCGATTAATCTCTAGTTTTTGTAATCTAGTGGTTAGTAATGTTAATGCTAACTTTACTATTAATTACTACCATAGGCTGGTTACCAACCTCATGGGGAGGTTGGGGCCTGTTAGGACTTTCAGGCTATTTATTACTATTAATGATAACTTTACTTACCACCATATGTTGGTTACCAACCTCATGGTGAGGTTGGGGACTGTTAGGACTTCGAGGCTGCTTACCAGCTCCATGTTGGAGCTGGGGTGTGTTGATTTTATTTCTTGGTTTTTGGTTTTTGAAATTGGCATAGGCTAAGGGTTTTGTTGTGTGTACTTTTCTGGTTATCAACACTCCTCGTGCTGGTTTTTTTGTTCGGGTCAGCCCCCAGTTTTGGTTTCTTTTTAAAATTAAAATCAAAGGGAGAGAGTTCATACAAAGAGATGACTCAATGCTGTCAAAGGAAAAAGAGATTATCAAGAAGAAGGACAGTCAAGGCAGAGCACATATCAAAATAGAGACAAGAAGATGCTACATCTATCCAGTGAAGGGATTACAATATTGAAGACAACCACTCTGCAAGAAACAAATCTAAGCTATTTGAGCTTACCAAGAACCAAACATTTGTAATAGTTACAATAGGAAAGCTTGGTGAAACTATATATTTCATATTGTATTAGTGATAGTATGGTATGATAATGTAGTATGTTCCCATCAATGCTAATGTTAGAGATTGATTACATGTAACTTATTGCATGTTTGAAGATGTTAATTTGATTACCGAAATGGAGAAGGATAGTGTAAGAGATTAAATCAATTAATGGATTGTATTGTCATTGATGTCAACTTGATATAATCTAATCAGTTATATTCAAAGTGTCAAAGACTTTAGAGAATCAGAAAGTAAAAGATTATACCTTCAGTAATGCATAAAAGACAAGCATTCACAATTTGACTTCAAACACCAATGGTTAGTGGAACCTGATAGACAAAGATCACTGAAAGTCAAGTCATAGTGATTCCCAAGCAAGAAAACTGACGAGCATTACCGATGAGAAGAACCACAAGCATAACCAATGACCAGGAACATAGTGTCAATTGATAGAGAAGCCCAAGGAGAACTCGAGTGTTGATCAAAGCTATCAAAGAGTTAGAACAATGAAAATAATTGGAGTTCAAAAACAACAAACTATCTAGCTGGCAGAGCTAAATATAGACTTAACCGGTAGTTATCATTGTTTTCATCGAAAAGATAAGCTAGAGATAAGTAAATGATTTAAAGTTGTTTTGTCCAGTTGGCAAGAAGATCTCTGTGAGATAAAAGGGGATTTTTTCTTTAAATCTAATTGGCTACATATAGTATAAGGTTTAACAAAGCATTCCGAGCAGTAGTAATTTGATAATAGTAATTGAAGGCATTCATCTTATAGGACTGAAGATAACTAGAGGCTTAATATTGTGGTAATAAGTTTTTGGGTTGATTATTGGAATATTTTTGAGGCCATTGATTCATCCCCCCCGCCACCTCAATTAGTACTAACACTTATGAATAGTGCATATACGAGGCCCACCCTTACCAGATTCTATTAAAAACACAAAAAAAAAAGAAAAAAAAGTTTTTTTCTTCTTCTCACCAAGATGATAGTGAATTTTCTCGCACACCAAGAACTTATAACTTTGGAAAGAACTAAGATGCTTGAAATCATAACCCGCAATTATGACACAACAAATTTGATTATTAGGAAATATTTTGAGATGATACTTTGGACTATTGACAAGACAACTCCCTTTATGACAATCTTTATACAAGTGAAAGAATAAAAATCCCATCAGTTGATCATAAATTATGTAATTATTATTAAAATAGTAAATAATATTTGGATTGAAGTTCCAAGTTTGCAGCCAACAATATTTAGTGATCTTAAAGAAATTTGAATAAGAGTCACTTCACCTAGTCTTTCCATCACTTATCATTCTTTTCATTAGATAATTATTACTATTGAAGCAATAACACTTAATATAATAAATCCTTCTCTCTTATATATTTTCAAAGTGGAGTCCATGCTTTTAGCTTTCATACCACTTATAACCTTTCTTTTATTAACCTTAATATTCCAAGTGTAATAATAATTCATGCTACTTTGTTCTAACAACCATCTCAAAACAAAAAACATTCAAATGTTAAATTTGCACTTTGATCGCATCGTGGACATAGAGTATCCTTCTTAATCTCATTTCATTAGCGAGCACATATTTACATTTTTTTGGGGCACTTATCCAACATAATGTAACACCAGTCTTGATAGTTAATGCTTAAATTACTCATTATATCCGCAACACAATTTCCTTCTCTTAATGTATGACGAATCTTAAAATGCCTGAAGGTAGAAGGAATTCTCTTACAATCATGTAGAATATTCAACAAGTGCCACTTGGGATCAAAAAATTATCTTCCAATTAATCCATTATTAGCTTAGAATCTCCTTGAATCATTATGTAGTCATAGTTCAATTCTTTTAGATGTTTTATTATAGAAATTTCCATTCCATATATTTTTACTAATATATGTATCCTTGGGAAAATAATATTCCTAATCAATTCCAAAAAGTCCCCCCATGTAGGATTGTCCCCCTTTCCCTTTTTTAATTATTCCTCCTCATCCATCATTGGACTATTCTTCTTTTCAAAAAAATTTCCTTCCCATGATTTTTTCACATGTGCTTCATCTATGAGAAGAGAAAACATTATCTTCTCAGAATTTGAAAAGGTATTCACAGAAAAATACCTGTCTAATTTCGTTAACCATTCATCCACAACATCTACATCAATTTTACCTACAAAACCTAGGATATTAAAATTTACAGGTACCTTGAATGAGGTATTACTAGTAAAGGTCCTATCTTCTATATTTGGTGGTCAATTACAGTGAATAATTTGAGAAAATTGCATCAAAATATTCTCCCTCTATTTATTTAGAATCTGTATTTGGGTTTGACATCTTTGGACAACTATGCCATATTAGAGGATAGATTGATGTGTTATGCATGTCCAGTTGTAACTTTTGTTAACTTGACCATGTGTGATGTGACATATAGGGGCATACCTAATCTAATACCACTGATCTAAATCTACCAAGAAACTTTCTAAACAATACAAGGCAAGTAGAAACTTGTAAGTATTGTGAAAATTATCGAAAATACCATAAACTCAAAAACAAAGAGTTGTGTATCTCAAAAGTTACCAATCGATTCATCCAAAAGAGTGTTTAAACACAAGGGTCGAATCCTAATAGTATTAGGAAACTAGCCTATTTGAAATGAAGAGTCCCTAGAAACTAAAACCATAAACAAAATTATAAATATTTGGCAACTAAAAAATTGGGTAGCCCAACATGGCAAGGCCATAATTTTCTTTTGATAGCTTCAAATTTGGAATTGTTTGATTTTATGGAAATGTATCAAAGAGAAATAGTTTCATTCCCTTAGAAGGGTGCCTATGATAATCATTCTATGGAATTGGAAATACTTCCAACACCCATTTATCTCTAAAGACCCTAAAAAATGTGATTAACTACAATGTAGAAAGTATTGAAAATTTATTTTTTGGATTTTTATTTTTTAATTTTCTCTCATGTCAACTCCAAACTACTCTAGGCCTTCTGCAACATAGCAAGGATCAACCCAAAACTATTTTGAATGGTTCTTGACATTGTTTGGACCAACTCCTAATAGCTCTTGATCACTCTAAATATAACTTTAATCACCCTCATATACATATCAATAAATCATTGTACTCCCTCCTTAATTTAATGTTGGTCCTATTAAGAATATGGTGGCTATTTTATTTTTCCTCAATCTTTTTTCGACTTTCTATTAATTATATTACCTATGGTTGTTTCTCAAGTCATCCTTTTCAGTTTTTACTATTTTTCTTCCTAAGGTTATTTGTAAGGTTGGCTTCCTTCAGATTTTGTTAATTTATAGCCTTTAGGTCATCTATTAGAGTTGTGATCTATATTATAGGGTAGAGGCATTACATCCTCAAGTATTATATTGATAAAACTACTATAATTAATTCGTTGCATAGTTGTATGTAATCTTTCATTATTTCTTAATTTCATTTTTCAAATTCAGTAATATAGTCCTATTATATTTACTTTCACTTGAATTCTTGATTATAATTCAAATGGTAAGTGGATATATAATGTGTAATTCTTCTCAAGTTTATTCTTAGCTAGTTTACAATTAACTCTTCATAGAAAAAAAAAAAAAAAGAAACATGTGTTATTTATCTATATTAATGTGTCATTATGAATTGAGGAGAAAATAAAGATAGTTAAAGAAAATGTTAGTTTCATTGTATAGAAATGGTGGTATGGCATTATGGGACTTACTTTGTCATGTTTTCCAAATATTTATGGTTGAAATCATATCAATTTTTTGCATTGGTTAGAAATGGTGATATGCCAATAGGGGACTTACTGTGTCATGTTTTCCAAATATTTATGGTTGAAATAATGTCAATTTTTTTTTACAATAAGTTTGGTATAAGAATGTGGTGATTAGGAATTCCCAACGGCCATAAATTTGCACATGAAAACATGTCTTGAGAAATAGTCTATATTACTATTACAACCTATATATATTAATGACCAAAATAGAATGAGTCTCATTTCTGTATGTATACTAGATTGAAGATGATTTCCAATAGTTTTAAAGATGATTACCAATAGTTTTATTGAATCCAAATTTTTCTATAACTTGTGTGAAAATATATAGAACACTTTCACAATTAGAATACATAACTCTAAACACTTCTTTAAAAGGAAAAGAAAAGGGATCACTCAACCCCTCCACACCCTACCAAAAATATTATTTTGGTTCATAGATCCCCAGATCATCCCAAAAAATAAAATAAAAAGTGCAAGAAATTTCAAAATGAAAAATGCAAAAGTAACCCAATATTGCAATACATCATTCACCATATATAATGTAGTAGTAAAACAAAATGGGGTGTTTACTAATTTTTTTTTTATGAATCGTAATCTTGTCAAAATCTATGGATTAATTTTTGTATAGACAAGAGCTCCGTGAAAATAATACTATTGCCAAAAATAAAATAAAATAAGTAAAAATCTTCCTAATACACCATTGGTTTGAAGATTCACTCTGCAACTTTAGCTCACCTTCGCGCCCAGTTCATTGTTCAAACTAAAGGTTCCCATGCCCGCCTCCCTAGGGGGAGATACTGCCCCCCTAGTAGACCCACCTGCTAGTCCTGATGGACCCCAGATCACGGTCACTGTGCCAGAGTCAACGGGGGAATCTCAAAAGGAGTCTTCTTCTGCTGATTCCCCGTGTTCCCCTAAACCTAACTGGAAAGGTGCTCTTGTTGGAGATGCCCAACAACCCTTGCAGGATCTTTTGGTGGATTTTGTTCAGATGGAAGAAGGAGCAGAACTGTCGCTCCCTAACTCTATGGTCACTAATACATTTGGTACCAAATTGCAACTGCAGTGCCGTTGCAGTTTTTCCGTCACAACCTTGTCGTCGTTGCAATTGCGACAGTAGACCATCGCAATTGCAACGATGACAAGATTGTGATGGAAAAAATACAATGGCACTGCCATTGCAATTTGGTATCAAATGTATTATTGGGTGAATCACACGATGGCTGACTTTCAGATGGCTCTGGTGGGTCGATTCTTCAATTTCTGACCTACCATTGAGATGGTTAGAAAATGGTTCTCTAACCAGTGGAAGATCAAAGGATCGGTCCTGGTTTTGGCCATGTCGGGAGGGCTCTTCCTATTTAAGTTTACCCCTCTTGAGGACATGACCAGTGTGTTGTCTAGCTCAAGGGTATATGGAAAGCATTTTTTAGCCCTTGCGAAGTGGAAGCCCAGATTCAATCTGGCCACGGACCTAACTAGATCGACTCCTATTTGGGTCCGCCTCCTGGGGTTCCCGCTCGAGTATTGGGATGAGCAGGTCTTCTGATGGATTGGAGATTCCTTTGGTTCATTCATCATGATGGATTAGGTGACAAGATCTAAATCTAGGCTGGTGTTTGCTAGATTCTGTGTGAATGTCACTATGAATAAAATCCTGCCCAACTTTGTTATTTTGAAATCCAAACTGGGTAGATGGACCCAAACATTAGTCTATGAGAATGCTACCCTTTTTTTCCATAAATGTGAATGCAGAGGCCACTTGAGTGATACCTACAAGGCCACCAATTCAGAAGAGAAATGATAGAACAAGGAAAAAGGAATAGCAAAGGCCCCTGTCCCTGTTGAGTTGGAGGAACCATTTGTGTCAAAGCCACCCTCGGTGGCCGTCGATATGGTTTCTGGTGTGCAGACACCTGTGGCCATTGATACGGATTCTGATGTGCTGACACCTAAAGAAGGTGAGATATTCTCCCCCCAGGAGATGGGTGGGGGATGCTCTGGGTCCCTTCCTGACCCAACCCTGAGAGATCAGGTGTCCCAACCCATAGTAGCAATGGTTTTGGAACCTACTCTAACCTTGATGCCCCCCCTGAGGAGAGAAAGTTTATCTCTGCTAGGGAGGAACAACCTAATATTGTGGTATCCCTTGAGGTGCATGACCCATTGTGAATGGCTAAACACACCCCAAAGGTGGAAAAGAAAAGTTCCCTCAGCTCCACAGATGGCTCTGAGGATGAGGTGGGGGAATGGAAAACATGGAAAAAGAAAATCAAAAATAAAAAGGAAGATGTGGGGGTGGATACACCAAGAGGAAGACCCTTAGAATGGGTAAGAAGATCAAAAGGATCCACAAGGGAGGTTGTGGCAGAAAGGAAACAAACCCTGGAATCTAGCTTCAAAAGTAAGAGATGAACTACCTCTCTTGGAATGTGAGGGGTTTAAACAGCTCCCCTAAACAAATGGCTATTAAAAATTACATTTTTTATCTCAAGCTGGAGATTCTTCTCCTACAGGAAGTCAAGATGTCTGCTAGTACCTTTGCTACCCTGGTGCCACTTCTTTGGCCAGGGGCTGCTTTCCTTTATTCTGAAGCTGCAGGTGCATCCAATGGTATTTCCATGCTTTGGAACCCGAATAGAATAACTGGTCAGTTGGTTACCTCTTCCCCTAACTTCCTTGTTTTCACCTTTAGGAAGTTTGGTATAGAATGGACCACCTTTAATATCTATGCTCCGAACACCAGACACGCATGTGCCTCTCTGTGGAATGAGCTGGGCCACTGGCTTGATCTAGTTGGCTCCGCTAACTTTCTATTGGTTGGTGATTTTAACACCCCCCCTTTACCCCTCTAAAAAGTGTGGTGGCCCCATGGATTACTCGGACAGTATGGGGGAGCTGGCAGATTTTATTGCTACCACAGGCCTTCTTGATCTTACTCTGAAGGGGGACCCTTTGACTTGGTCCAACAATAGGAAAGGTTCTCACCTCATCCAGGTGAGGCTTGATCAGGTCCTTTCCACTTCCTCTTGGAACCTCTGCCTAAACTCCACCTTGTTGGCTCTCCCTAGAACTACCTCAGATCACAACCCCCTCCTTCTCTACTAGTTTGACTCTCCTAAGGTCATCCTGACACCCTTCAGATTCAGAATTATGTGGTGTTCTCACCTCTCCTTTAGGGAGCAGGTGAATTTTTGGTGGAAGACTAATATTAGGGGTACTGCCATGTTTAGGATTGCTCAAAAACTATAAATTATCAGGAAAGAGGTCAAAGGGTGGAGCAAACACAACTTTGGTGATTTTTGCAAGGAGAAAACTAATCTCTCTGAAACCCTCATTTCCCTCCAGCTCAACTTGCATTTAGAATCTTCTTGCCTCAGATCCAGGGGGAGGAGGAGAGGACTAGACATAAGTGGCAGGAAACCTTGAAAAGAGAAGAAATTTACTAGAAGCAAAGATCTAGAATTTAGTGGCTTGCTGAAGGGGACAGGAACATGACCTTTTTCCACAGGTCTTCTAGCATCCATAAGAAGAGAAAAACCATCTCCTCTCTCCTGGATGAGGTTGGGAATGAAGTCAAGGAAAAGGATAAAATTAACCAGGTTGCGGTTAACTACTTTATGGACCTGTATTCAGAGAGGGGTCCTATCTGCCCAGAACATATCACATCCAAAGTGCTATTACCCTAGGAGATAATGACATGCTCATGAAGTAGGTTTCAGATGAAGAGGTTAAGAAGGTGGTTTTTTCTATGGGAGCTTACAAAGCCCCTGGACTGGATGGATTTCCCCCTTCTTTCTTTCAGGAGTACTGGGAGATTATGGGAAATGATGTTACTAGAGCTACCAGAGATTTCTTTAGGACTGAGCATCTTCTTAGACAGCATAATCAAACTTACATTATTCTTGTCCCTAAGAATGACAACCCTACTTCTATGATGGATTTCAGACCCATTAGTCTCTGTAATACCTTCTACAAGATCCTCACCAAGATCCTGATTGGTAGAATCAAGCCTCTCATTGACAAGATTATCTGCAACACCCAGAAAGGTTTTGTACCAGGTAGACAGATACTGGATGTGGCCATTGCCACTCATGAAATTATCCACTCGATGGACAAAAGCAGAGCCCCAGGTATGGCCTTTAAACTGGATATTTATAAAGCTTATGACAATGTCAATTGGTCCTTTCTACTCAAAATTCTTTCTAAAATGGGCTTTAATGAAAAGATTATTTGAATTATAAAAGAATGTACCCAAACTGTTATCTTTTCTATCCTAACTAATGGATCCCTGGGTAGACACTTTACCCATAAGAAAGGTCTTAGACAGGGAGACCCTCTCTCTCCTTACCTCTTTATCATGGTGGCTGATGTGCTTAGCAAGACTATGGGTATGCTATCCGCTACGGGAAAGTTAAAAGGCATCAAACCTGCTTCCACTCACGCTCAAGTGGTGTTGGAACATTTTATGGATGACACCTTCCTCTTTGGGTACTCTTCTGTTATTGAGGCCAGGCAATGGAAACAAACTTTGGATTGTTATGCTTGGGCTTCAGGCCAATGTATTAACTATCAAAAAAGCTGTCTATTCTTCTTCAATACTCCAGTGGACTTACAAAATAAGGTGCTGCAAATTTTGAGATGCTTTGCAGCCTCACTCCCTTTGACTTACCTTGGCCTTCCCCTCATGGTCAAAGAGGTATCCCTTGAATTCTGGAACTATATCCTGGAAAGAACCCAGAAGAAACTTGTCGGCTGGAAAGGAAAGATTTTCAGCAATGCTGGAAAACATCAATTGGTTTCTTCTACCCTCTAGGAGATCCTGGTCTACTTCCTATCCCTCTTCAAAATTAGAAGCAATATGGCCGAAAACTGGAAAAAATTTAGAGAACCTTTCTGTGGGCAGGGACCGAAGGAAAAAAGAGGATTGCACTTGTCAACTGGGACACTATCTACCTCCCAAAAAGATTGGGAGGTCTTGGCCTCAAAAAAATTGGTCTGATGAACAAGGCCCTTACTACTAAGGTGACTTGGAAGCTCATTGAGGGAAAAGCGGAGTGGTGCAGAATAATGGAAACCAAATATCTTCAAAGCCACCCCTACAGAATGATGTTCCATAATAGTGACCACACTAGTGGTTCCGAACTCTGGATAAACATCTCCAAGTGTAAGTCCCTCCTATCCAGAGGGGCTTTTTGGCAAATTGGTAATGGTAGGTCCATTAGAGTCTGGAATGACCATTGGATCATGAACCAACCTCAGCTGGGTCATAAATTCAAACCAATTATGGAGCTCCTTCGACCAACCCTAGGTCTAAGAGCTTCCAACTACACCAACGGAAGAGTTTGGACTGATATACCCAATCAATTAAGGGACAGACCAGATCTACAAAACTCAGCAAAGGAGCTTATGGACATCCTGACTAGTATCAGAATTTTTGAGGTTGATGATTCTATTATTTGGACCCCCACCCAGATTGGTGCTTTAACAGTTAGTTTGGCTTATAACCTGCTTCTTAAGGAGGAGAGCAACCCAGGGGACTGGAAGAAGGTGTGGATCCCCCAACTCACACCTAAAATAAACTTTTTTTGGTGGACCCTAATGCACGGTAAGATCCTAACCCAAGATAATCTTACTAAAAGAGGCTTCTCAATGGCAAACAGATGTGTCCTTTGTGAGAAGGCGAAAGCGACAGTAAATCATCTCTTCATCCACTATGACTATGCTACCAGCATGTGGCAAGGAATTTATGATAGATTGGGTATCTCGTGGGTCCTAGGTGGTGAGGTGCACCAATTTGTTAACTAGAGATCCCCCTCAAACCACCCTCTACTCCAACTCCTATGGCATATGCTCCCCCTGCACATATGCTGGTCCATCTGGAAAGAAAGGAACAATAGGATTTTTAGGGAGACTGGCATCTAACCTGATTCGTGCCTCCATATTGGAACTAAGCTTCTGAGTGAAAATGTCAGGATGGCTAAATGGAAGCTCCCATCTAGCCCTCCTGCTACCTGGGAAGCTAAGATAGCAGAATGCTAGAACCTCTTGAGTGGGTTTTCCAGGTTTGAAAATACTAAAATGACTGTTAGGAAAGCTACCGAATGGGCTGCCCCTCCTAGAGGTAGGATAAAATTAAACTTTGATGGGACAGTTAACAATCTTGGGAATGGTATGGGAGGAGTGCTGAGAGACCACCTTGGAACTTTCCTTCTGGCTTACGTGGGACCAATCAATAATTATACTGTCACCCAGGTGGAAGGGACTGCTCTTCTCTGGGGGATCAAACTTGCAAAATAGATGAACTTTAGACATCTAGAAATCGAGGGTGATTCCAAAGTAATAATAGAGGCAGTTAAGAATGGTGCTGGTGTGGGGTGGCAGCCTAGACCCATTATTTTGGAGGTATGTGAGCTTCTTGAGAGCTTCCAACATATATCTATAGGCCATACCTATAGAGAGGGAAACTTGGTTGCTAACTCATTAGCTGCAATTGGTATAAAACAAACCAAGCTTAATAGTTGGATGTTAGTTGGTGATTTACCTTTGATGACTTAGCATATCATCAAGGGAGAAATGGATACAATAGTCTAAATGTGCTAGGCTGGCTTATTTATTACGAACTCCTCCTCAATCATGTGTTGGAATTTTCAAGTTACCTGTGTGATTATGAAAGACAAAATGCAAAGCCCCATAAATTTCAATAATTACCTTTTGTTCGTGTGGTGTGATCATTGTCAGTGTAAAAAGGCATTTTTGGTGATTAATGGTAGTAATGTTATTATTTATATTTATGTTGCCCCGGGATCTGTTAGATTTGTCAGTACGGAGCCCGATCTCCAAAATCCCCAAAACTGATAGGGTATGTATAATCTTTTTTTGAAATGGATTTGTAAAAAAGAGTGGTTTTATATGGCATGCAACAACAGTCGGCTCTCAGACTCCAAGGATATTCTTATGATTGAAGACCATGACTCTGATATGGAGGGTAATGTTCTCCATATCAAACCTAATAATATTGATGAAGCCTTTACTTCTAATCCGCTGGTCACCCATTATTGCAAGGAAATTGGAATTTGGGGTTTCATGGAATGTATTAAGGGCGGCCATGATGAGAGAATCTCTAAACAATTTGTTTCTTCCTGGAACAACAGAAATGTCTCGGTGGGAGGCATTCACTTTCAGCTCAATGAGGAGGTCATCGTTGAGGCTACGGGGCTCCCTATGGTGGGGAGAAAGTACAAGAAGACTAGTCAGACTACCGACCCTACCAGCCTAAAACAATTTTTCAAAGAAGGGGAGCTACCAGTCAGGAAATAGGGGGGTTTCAACAGAGAAGAGCTACCAGACTTCTGGCCAAAAATTTGTCTCATTATCATGAAGTATTTCATTCTTGAAGGTAAGTTCACATTGTTTTACAACTACCACTTACCTTTCCTGAATCATATTAGGAACAAAGATTTAATTTCCATACCGTTTTATCTTTTGCACTCTATTGAAAGCAATATCCTTGATATTAAAAGCAACCTTGACAGAGCTATCCTCCACCAAGGCCTCCTCCTCTGTCTTTTCCAGTTTCACAAAGCCATATGCCTGACACCCCAACCCCCTCTAATTATTCAAATGATGCCTCAGGAGACGCCCACTGAAAAAATAGAAAAGACCTCCAACTCCTCCTCCCAGTCCATCCGTATCACTCAGGAGCCTGTGAAGTCTGAGAAAAAAACCCGTAAAAAAAGTGTTAAGATCCCCACCTATAAGAAGGATGGCTAGGAGGATTCTTATGTTTCAGACTCTATGGATTAAATTGAAGGGAAAGGGGTTGACAGCACACCTGAGATGGATTACAAGCCCAAAAAATAGAAAATTATGGAAACCCAGGTCAATTTGGAGGTGGACCTAAGTAGTTCTGGCCGTAGGAGATCTAATAGAATTGCCAAGGAATAATGCAAAATCAAGATGTTGGAGACGGCCTCCAAAGAGCTCTCCCTGACGGAAAATGCCTCCCACTCCACAAATTCTAGAAATGTTTCCTCGGAAGGCTATATGAGCCCGACTGGTAATACTCCCCTGACCAACCCCTAGAGAGCTATGGTAACCATCAAGAATCCTACACCACCCCAAAGCCCCCATTGTGATCCCCAAAATAAACCCCTCTCCTATGGAACGGAGGAAAAATGCAATTTCACAGACACCCTTAAAAGTAAGTTTGTGATTATTGACAAGGAAATTGTAGAGATCAAAAAGGGTATGTAGGACCTGATGAACCACTGCATGAGGACCAACAAATTCACACTGAAGGTGATGCATGCCTTGATGACGACCCTCTGTAATGTGCAGGAGAAGCTGGCGGATGGCAAATTGAAAGCGGATGAGGATAACAAGGACCTGTTCCTATTCCTCCAGGAGGAGTGGGTGAGAACCCTGCTGTCTAAACAGCTAGGAGAGAAGAATTAAAGTTGCTGCTTATGGTTCAGGTTAGTTTGGCTAGGATTTTCCCTCGGTTCCCTTGTTTTGTGTTTGGGGTTAATTTTAAGTTTATTATTTTGGTTTGGTTGAGCCTTGCGTGGCCTAGTGACAATATTTTTGATGCTACTGTTGATAGCAATTACTCTGGTTTAATCATTTTGAGTAGACCTGTTACTTTTGTTTTTGATAGAGGCAAAACTTTTGGTGTCTGTGCTATCCTTCTAAACTACTATAAGCTTTGACTAGTTCCATTAATATGTTGTTAATGTGCTACTAGTCCTCTGTTCCATGGGCCAGTACCCTCTTGCTGCTTTTTCTATCAAAAACATAAAAATATTAAACGGTGGCATACAATTAGCTCCATATTTCTTATCAAAGAATAATAAACAAATTTGTGGTGATACTTAAAACTAGTTGTTATGTCCTGAACTACTTCTAATTGACATTGTTGGCACCATATTGAAGACTAGCGTCAAATGCCTAAAAGTGAAATTATAGTGACTTCAATCCTAAGTTTGCATTAGAATTTTAAGATAAATGTAGTTATTTAAAATTCTAATGTACTAGAATATTTTTTTTTGTGTAAGAAACCATAACATCATGATGTCATGTGAGAAAGGAATCTAATGTTGTTTTTATTTTTTATTAAACAGTCTAATAATTAGTCTACCTTAACATTATACAGCTAAATATTCAAATAGTCAATGTTATTGGCCAAAATTTGACTATTGAATTAAATTTTATGATAATGTCAATCATAACAAATTTTCATTTCATTCCTACAAATAATACATATTTATCTATATATTTTTTGACCAAATAAAACATTGACTATTGAAATTAATTACATTAAAAAATAATACTAAAAAAAAAACTTTCCTCTCATACATACATAAGTACAAAAATTCACTATTTTCTAAACATAATTAACTTTTGAGTGAATTAATGTATATATAGAGGTCATGAGAAATAATGACAGTTTATATAGATGTGTCCTTCCATTAAAAAAAAAAAAAAACATTACTTTGTGGAGAATTCATGTTCTTGAAAGAGAGGTGACTAGTTCAAATTACAAGGTGGTGAGTTTTGTACACCACATTTCTAGCACAATTAGATACCTTTCACAAGAAATACAAACTTGTCCCATATTACTATCACAATATATAGACCAAAAGAAATGAATTTTACTGTAGAATATAATAGCTTCTTTCCTTGGCTTTCACGTTATTTTTTTTTTGTTTAAACCATTTACAATATATTTTTTCCTAGATTTCCCTTCAATCTCTAATAGATAGATACACATTTGCACAATTTGTGTGAAGATTGAGTTTACAGTTGTTTCTTATCATTGTACAGAAAATGATACTTCACAAAAAATGTCAAGCTATTTATAGAGTGGTCATCTCATCTTCATGAAGCTTCTTATTGAATGTAACTTGGTGTCACTGTAAACACATGATGTCATAATGAAGTATCATATTTTACACATCATTCAACTGAATTAATACACACTGACTCTACTTGATTCATAGCACATCGATTTGGAAGATTGTTGGACAGTATATTTAAACCACTAACCATAGGCACCGAAGGATCCTTTGTAGTAAATGTCAAACTATTCACTTTCTGTTCATGAGTCATTACTTTAGTGTTTTGCATTACACGTAGCTTAACTGGTAGTGTAACGCCCCGCCAGGAAACCCGAGAGGACAAAACATAAAATATCTATAAGATGCAAGTAATATTTTTTTTGTTTAACTAGAATAATATTCATCATTGTACTTCATAACTCTAAAATAAGAAAATACTTTTCTACAACTTGAATGCAAGATTTATTCAACTTAAGTCCTCTCAGGTTCCCTAACATCACTACTAAAGAAACATTATCTAAACTATTTACATGCATAAGATATCCATTTAATTAGGAGCTGAAAAGATCTGCATTAATTTTAATGCACCAAGGTAAATTTCCCTAACTTGTTTCTTTCATTAAACATAAGTTAATCATCTAACATCATCATTCCTTTTATCAACTGATGCCATTAGATCATATTGATTTTATAAATATCTATTATCCTTTGTACCACTTTCCTCTAAACATTTAGGTAAGAGATTAGTATTAATAAGGTAGACACTATGTTAGGTACTTCATTAACCCATAAACATGAACCAACCATTAACATTACTATCAAGTTACTATCTTGTTTCAGTTTTTTATAACTAATCATTATTAATGATTCCAATTACTAACCTACCATTTCTCAACAATTTTCTTTGATCCTTTCATCAAGATAGAATACATTATTGTGGCAGTACATCATTCAATATAACTATATGTAAGATTATTTCATTTATATATGAACAACATAAGAGAATAGGAGAGATAACATAAACACTTTCTTTTAATGCTAATAACATGTCCAATATATCATATATTCTTTTCCCTTTCTTTTACCTAGGACTACACATTCCCTAATACACTGCTTTGAATTCAGATTACATCAATACTTCAAGATTCTTTATAGGAGATTACAATTACATGAATTAAAATACATAAATATCTCTCAACATAATAAAATATCTAATAGGAAGCCTTCAACTGTAGATCTTGAAAGGAACATGTGCTAGGATCATCCAAAGAACCACAAACAATACCTCAATATAAATATTAACCACCCAACCACGTGGGACCAATAGGCCCACTCCCCCAAGCTAGGAGATAGAACCAAAGGCCCATGCAAGAGGTAACAACTGGGACATTCCTAAGGTGGTGATAACTTTTCCCCAAATTGACAACGCAAAAAGGAAAGACAAGAAGACCATCAGGACTACTAGAGGCATGATCAAAATTGGTAGGGACTCTAAGATGCAAGCTAGGTGAGTATCATCGCATAGCCCTCACCCCTTGGGTTGTCCTGGTACTAGCCACTCTGGGTCCCGGGCCCCAAGTAGGCACATGCGAAATCGAATGCCTTTCATATAGACAAGTGCCATTTGATTGTACCTATGCATAGGTACCTTCTCCCACTCCCATCAATAGCCTTTACTAGTGCTAATGGCATGGGCGAGACATACATTAATCTTTTTAGTGTTTGAACCCATTCCCATAAGTTTAATTAAATTTTCACTTGTTAAATAACTCTTCAGTCGGTTATCCTAGTTCTAGCCACTTAGGGCCCCGACCCCACACTAAGAGCCACTCACCTATTGTACTTAGATTCCCTAACCTATATAAAAGCATCATAATAACATAATAGATCCATAATCTAGTATACAAGATTCTATATCAATATCATAACAACATTTGATTGAGTTTAGGAAAACATATGTTGTCCCTAGTCTACTGGACAACCCTAAACCCTTATATGACATTCAGAATGTTCCAAACACATAAGAAGACATTAGTGTGACATTATAAACATATTCAGAATACACATAGATCCAACACAAGAAATAAAAACCCTAATAGCCTCTGGTAACCATACAAAACCCTAAAACTTGGTAATGTTCTTAAACTGATATATTTGCAGAAAGGATTAAATGCAAAGAATAGCAATCATAGAATAGTTGCAAATATCTTCCACAAAATAAATAATAAAGCTAATCTCTCTAGTGGGGATTTTTTTAACATCATTATAGACTCTCAATTTGATTTTGGTGATGATCCAATAGTGGGAAAGAGAGTTATGACTTCTGGTTTAAAACACAAAACTTTGGTTAGGGTTCAGACCTACCTTCACTAAAATGATTGCAATTATCAAAAAATAAAATAAAAATGACCCAAAAAAATTGGAAATAAAATATAAGACATTGGAGGATATTTGATATCAAATTAAGGCTTTTATATTACCATAACAATCTATAGAATACAAGTACATTTGACAGAAAAATTGCAATCAAGAAATGGTAGGCATAGTCTGCCAAAATGTCAATAATAAGGCATTAATTAGACCCTAAAAATAAAATCAAAGAGATACCCATTTCAGATCTGTGAATGGTAATTCTGGAAAAATAATTTATAAAAACCATAGATGAAATTTAAAATATTATAATAACAGATCTCCAAAAATGGGTTGCTAAAAATCCTAGGAAAACACATGACAACTTTCACAAACAAAAACTCCAAACTTTTAAATAACTATAGGAATGAAAAGTACAGATATAATACATCATTAAAATATTTAAATAGATCCATATTTTATCATATACTTTAATCAACCAATAAATTCAATACATACCTCAAATCCTACGAAGATTCAACCGAAGGAGACAAAAGAGGAAGACAAATCCAAACTTTAGATGCATCCTTCAAACCCTATCCATTTTCAGAAATATCCATGAAATAAATCATGAATCCACAACGATTAATCCCTCTCTCAACTACTCAAACTCTCACAAAAATGTCTCTCTCCCAAAAGCAAAGATAACCATTATTCATAAAGAAATATGCTTACAAACTCTCCCTCACATCTCCTAAGTTTTTCTCCAAAATCTCCATGAAAGAAAAGTCATCCTCCCCTCAATGATTTAGCCCCCCAAAATTCCTCCTCTTCAAATGAAAACTAGTGAATATAAATATATTTCCAAAGGTTGTGAGGAAAGGTAACCAACTCCCAACTAAGTCTTAACTAAAGGGCATTATTAAATAACTTAATATAAGAGAAAACTCACAACTATATATTACTCAAATATACTATAATAAATGATTTATATTCATTCATACATATATGTACTATTATTTAACATGTTGCATAAGACATTAATAATTATATATATATATATATATATATATATATATATGCCAAATACCAAACACTATAATCTATATGATTATGAAGAAATAGATCACAACATCATTATTACATGTTTATAATTACTATAGGATATAAAATCGAGGTAGAATAAAATCACATGCCTCAAAATAAATCTAATCATCCAAAGAGGCTATAATAATCAACTAAGAAACATATCAAGGTAACCACAAGATCAAACAAGGTCAATCAAAGTCAACAAGGAAAGTCAAGCCAAACTCCTGACCAAGTATGAATCTCTGAAACACAACATAGAAATATTAACTAAGAATAATACCAAGAAGGAGAAATAAATAAAATGAGTAAAAAAATCACATAACCAAAAGAATGCAAGTGACCATAAGGCACTAATTACAACAATGCCTAATCGGGTGTGCTGGATCTGACTTTTTCACCCAAAGGTTGACTGACAAAGAAGGAACCCTAATATTCCCAAATTGGAATAATGACAAAGGAAGACTCATGCAAGGGCCTTAGTACTATCTCCATAACAAAAACCATCAAGGATTTGAGAGCACGCTCAAACCTGTGAAGCCAGGTGAAGTCGATGCCCAGTACCTACAAGCCTGCATCACAGAGAAGAAATACATGTGCATAGATATGCATATAAGAAGACATTGCAGACAGATGACTAGGATCAATACATCGTGTGGACCTCAGCTATGTGAGTAACTATGACTTCATCCTGAATCATGCAAACACATCATGTATATATACACACACACCAAGCATGTAGCATCATCCTAGTGAAGGTTAGAATCTTGAGCATTGGGTTAGTATCTAATCAATACTAATAATAAATCAACATAATCATGAGACATATCCCAAATCATCAAGTGACATACAAGATTCATCAAAAGTAACCTTGATAGAAGAAAATATAAATAATCACTTATATATATCCATATATAACATCCTAACTATATTCATAAAGGTCTTGAAGCTCATCAATACATACATGGAGATAAATACATACAAAAGTTATACCTTTAGATAGTATGTCTAATATTAGAATCCTTGAGTACTAGTTTATGAAATCATTATAAACAAACTATAGGAATAGATCAAACAAGTATCATGAACAACTTAAGCTATAAGAAAACATCAAAAGATATTACTTCGTTCAAAAACACAAAACTTATATTAGGTTTAGAGGGGTATTACTGGTAGGATTGGTATACTCTAGATACTTTACTGTCTTTTAGTAAATTAACATACTGCTATTCGGTAAACATACAAAAGAATATTTAACAAAGCATTCCAAGTAGTAGTAATTTAATAAACATATTTGGAGGCACTCATCTTATAGGACTAAAGATAAATAGAAGCTTAATATTGTGGTACTAAGTTTTTGGGTTGATTATTGGAATATTTTTTAGGCCACTTATTCACCCCCCCCCTCTAAGTTATTACTACCAATTGGTATCAGAGCTTATGTACTTAGAAAGGGAGTTTAACATCTCAAGAAAAAGATCACAAGATGAATAGACGAGATGTGCCCAGGTTGAATAAATACAAATCTGTATCATGGCAAAGCAGAATAAGACTCCACCTATCAGGTATTAGAAATGATATTGTTCAATACTTAGATACTGGATATGTGTTTCCTACATTACCTCACACTCTTGAGTAATTAAGAATAAAGAATGAGCACAATTTCATGATGATAGAACTTGCATCATCACTCTTCGATGCTGATTTTGAAGATGTCAAAACCCGCACCTCTACAAATAAAATGTGGGATAATTTGATGCTGGTACATGGAGGAGATGATAATGTACTAAGAGCCAAGGAAAAAAACCTAAGAGGGAGGGTTGATGACCTAAGGATCTAAGAAGGAGAAAATATCACTCAGTATAGCTATAAAATCAAAGTGGTAGTCAATGGTATCCAAGGAGTTGGAGGTACACTTGAAGAGGGGATAGTGGTAAGTAAAATCTTAAGAACCTTACTGCCTCTATATTCTATTAGAGTTTCTGCTATTCAATAAATGAGAGCAGTTGCAAATAATACATTTACTCTGGATAGTATGATTAGAAGACTGATTTCATTTTAGATGAATAACTTTGATAATAGTGTCTTACCATGTGTAGAATCTACATTCAAATCTTCTTTAAAGACAACTAATTTAAGTCATGGACATGCTATTAGAAATTATAGTGAAAGTGATAATTAGGAGCAAGGAATTGATGAGATTGAAGCACTAATGGCAAGAAGATTTTACAGAGGCAAAGGTAGATACAAAAGTACATTACCACTTGTATGTTTTAATTGTAAAGAGGTTGGACACTTTGCTGCAAGATGTCCAAACAGAAGAAAATATGACAGAAGTAATGACAGATCATATGAAAAGAAGTTTGATAGAGGTGATAACAGAGATTACCAAAGAAACTGACAATCTAAAAAGAGAGATACCTGAGACTACAAGAACAAAGGGACGAAAGCTTGTTACCTAGCTGAGAAAAGAGCTAATGACACTGACACTAAATCTGAAGAAGACATTGAGATGGTATTTGTAGCCATGAAGGATGACTCAGATGAAGAAGGAGAAAGGTATGAAACAACACTCATATCTAAGTTTAGTAAGAATGATCTCTGTATCATAGATAGTTAATGCACTCACCACATGACCAGTGATATGCAAAAGTTTGATAATTTTTAATACTATAATGGTGGTTCACTAAGAATGGGAAATAACACACCTTTTCCAGTTGAAGGTAAAGGAACTATAATGTTGAATAACCTTATCAAATGTGAAAATGCTTACTGGGTAAAAGGACTGAATTATAATTTGTTAAGTGTTTAATAGCTAAACAATTTAGGTCATAGAGTAGCATTTGAAAATACAAAGGCAAAGATCTTCAATGAATCAGGAAATTTGATTGGAATTGGTGAGCAGACAAAAGGTAACCTTTTCTATCTTGATGAGATTAACACCACTTGTTTGATTGCTAGAAACGAAGACTTATGGTTGTGGAACAAAAGATTTTGTCATGTGAACTTTGACAACATGATAAAGTTAAGCAACAAAAGGAATGTTAGAGGCTTACCAAGCATGACTAAGCCTGAGCATATCATGCACAAAAATTGTCAAAAAGGTAAGATGACAAAGTCTAGTTTCAAGAATAAAACCCATACATCTAATGCAATTCAATAATTAGCCCATACAAATCTATGTGGACCCATAGAATGATGACAATATGTTTTTAAAAGATAAATCAGAAGCATTAAAGATGTTTAAATGGTATAAGGCTATGGTAGAAAAACAAAGTGAAAAGAAATTGAAATACTTAAGGTTAAATAGAGGAGGGGAATTTACTTGAGATGAATTCACTAACTTTTTCAATGAGCATGGAATTAAAAGGGAGGTTTTTGCACCAAGAACACCATTGCATAATGGAATTGCTGAGAGGAGAAACAAATCAATTGTTGACTTTGAAAGAACATTGATGATTGAGAAAAGCATCACTCAAAATTTATGGAGGGAAGCTGTTAGTACTACTGTCTACACATTAGACAGGGTATAATTTAAGGACACCAAGAAGACACCCTATGAGCTTTGGTATGGTTATACACCCAATGTAAGTTACTTCAAAATCTTTGGTAGTCAATGTTATATTTTGAAGGATGATAGAAATGGAAAATTTGACTACAAAAGTGAAGAAGGTATCTTCCTAGGGTATTCAACCAAAACCAAGGCTTATAAATGTCATAACAAGTCATCTAACAAAATCATTGAAAGTGCAAATATGAAAATAGATGAATTTTCATAAAAGAATGATAAGGAAAGAAAAAAGGAACCAAAGGACTACAACGGGTTTGTTTATATAGAACCTAACACCCTACCCGAACAATAGTGTATCGGTCCTGAGCAATAGAACATTACACCTGAGCATCAGGCTGCAATTACCAAAAATAGGAAAATCCTCAAGATGATGTTTCGAGTGATGGAAATCAGAATGAAGGTCAAGAAGATGATCATAATGATGAACAAAGAGTTGAACCAAAACTTTCCAAGTATGTCAGAAGACATCATCCGCAGAATCAAATAATAGGAGACAAGAAGGCTGGAACAATAACAAGAAGTAAGTCACTGAACACTAGATATTTACTTTGTGATTTTGAGCCTAAATCTTTTAATACTGCACTTGAGAATGTGGAATGGGTCAGTGCTATGAATGAAGAAATAGAAAACATAGAGAAGAATAGTACATGGAAACTAGTTCTGAGACCAGATGACAAGAATTTCATCGGTCCCAAATGGATATTAAGAAACAAGTTGAATGATAATGGAGAAGTCACTAGAAACAAAGCAAGATTAGTATGCAAGGGATATGCACAAGAAGAAGGTATTGATTATGGTGAAACCTTTTGCACCTATTGCTAAACTAGAAGGAGTTAGAATATTAATTTCTTATTCTGCGTTCAAAGGATTCAAGGTATACCAGATGGGTGTCAAATCTGCATTCCTAAATGGAATACTTGAAGAAGAGGTATACATTAAACAACCAAAATGGTTTGTTGATCCACACAAGAGAAACATGGTAGGTAGACTACATAAAGCCTTATATGGATTAAAACAACCACCTAGAGTCTGGTATGAAAGACTTTGAACTCCTATCTCATTAGCATAGAATTTGTTAGAACAAGTGAAAATATCAATTTGTACTTAAAAGAAGATACCGATGGTAATATTCTGATTGTTGAAATTTTGGGTGATCATATCATTTTTTGGGGAAATGAATTATTATGAACATCCTTTTCTAATGATATGACCAAAGAATTTGAAATGTCTATGTTTGTGGAGATCAAATTTCTTCTTGGTCTACTGATTCTTCAACAAGATGCATACATTTATATCACTCAGTCAAAATACATCAAGGAAGTGTTGAAGATATTCAAGATGGAAGGCTCCAAACCAGTTGAAACATCTATGGCTACTGGATGTAAGCTGACAAAAGAAGAAAAATTTAATGAGGTAAATCAAACCTTGTATAGATCTATGATTGGAAAACTAATATATGTTGTTCATACCAAACCAGATATAAGACATGTAGTGGGGATAGTTGTAAGATTCTCTGCTAATCCCAAAGAATCACATATGACTGTTGTCAAGAGAATTCTGAGATATCTGAAGAACACCGAGGACTATGGCTTAAAGTACAAAAGAGAAGGAAAATTTGATCTACAAGTCTATATAGATGTTTTTGATAGAAAAAGTAGCAAGAGGGTTTTGGCCCGTGGAACAGAGGACTAGTAGCACATTAACAGCATATTAATGGAACTAGTCAAAGCCAAAAGCATTTTAGCAGGATATCACAAACACCGAATCTAGTTATGCCTCTATCAAAAACAAAAGTGACAGTTCTACTCCAAGTGATTAAACCAGAGTAATTGCTATCATCAGTAACATCAAAAGTATTGTCAATAAGCCTCGCAGGGCTCAACCAAACCAAAATAACAATCTTAAAATTAACCCCAATCACAGAACGGGGGAACCGAGAGTCAAGTCTATATAGATGTTGATTGGGCTAGAAACATTTATTACCAAAAGAACACAAATGGAGGAGCATTATTCATGGGTGATAGAATTGTCATATGGATCAGCAAGAAGCAAGGATGCATCTCTCAGTCTAGTGTAGAAGTAGAGTATTAGGGATTTTTCCTGTATGAACCACAGTGCTTGAAATGACTACTTGAACACCATGCTTTCTAATACTGATTCAGGAACAAGAAAAGCCTAATTGCTAAGGACTGGATAAGGTCCTTCTTCATTTTTGAGCTCCACATATACTCAGGAAGGTTTTACCTCTTAAGATTGTTGTTTACACAATATTTGTTGATGTGAACACTGATTTTCTATGTATCTTTTGTTAAACCAACTTATGAATCACCTAGCAAATAACCAAGCATAACCAAATGCAAGATATAACCATACAAACCATAGTTTTAAGCATAACAAGAATCAGTGACTCAAGGATTTTCATCCTTCTTCCTTTTCTTTATAGGAGGGATAACCTAGTTGATTCACTCTCCAAGTAATCACTAAAATGGACAGTGTCCTGGTGACAGAGGTCCTTGTGAGTTCAGTTTATCTGTTCTTAGTAACAAAGTATTTTGATTGATTTGGTTTTGATATATTGGAATAACTTAGACAGAGATAGATTATCAGACTACTTTCTGAACCAGTGCCTATCCTTTGGGCTATAGAGTCAAAATAAGTTAAGATATCATAGAAACAAAACACAGTAAACTGCCTTACATTTCACATACAATTCAGGTAAGTTGCCTTACAAGTTACCCTGTCACCTCAAAACTATTGTATCAAATCCTTAAACAAAGCAGTATGCTCCTTGAAACTACTTACAAAACTTAGTTCTTTCCTCAAAAGAAACTCGCAAGTAATCAAATAGTTACCTAATAACCAGAATGTTTCAGAATACCTTGTAAACT
>MU224248.1:91832-105765 GCA_018584345.1 Thuja plicata
ATAAGCATTATACTTAATGTAGAAGTGTAGATCCTTGTAATAATATGGATACGGCTCAACCATAGGACCTAAGTAATTTTTCAATTCTTTTAACATATGCTTTTGCAATAAGCCTTTTGCAATACCAGGCTTAGAACTATACCTCTTTTCCTGCTTTTTTATGTCAATTTTTGTAGACATGGTGCTGAATAAGCCAAAGGCTTGCATGAATGAGTTCCTGTTTAAAATTAGTAGGGCAGTGCCATCATCCCTTTTGATGGTCTTTGTCAAGGCATCATAGTGATTTTCTAGGTCTATAAATAGGTCTACATCTAAGAAAACATCAGGAACAAGCAACCTAGCAAGACCACATGTCCAAGGGTTTCATACTGGAATGGGCTTATTAGAATTCTTATAGAAGTAATTGAAAAGGGAGAAACCTGTTGTGCCCGGGGTCACAGCATCTCGAATGTTCTTGTATTCATCCAGGAGAACATTAGCATCAGCCTTCTTATTCTGCGTTGAACCTAGCAGGAGACGGAGAAACTCATCAGAGAAACTTGCTTTTCCTTTATGTTCCTCTCCACTTGCTCCACTTGTTGAAGCAACACTCACAGCTCTGCTCATCCTTGCAACACCCTGAATCTCTTTTTCCTAACCGATATTGGAAGAAATCTATCTCAAATATCAGCTATTTTTTCTGTGCACAATCTATTGCAATTTAGAACTCTCTGATCAAGTTTGGATACACTGCAAACTGAGCAAAATATCACTCTTCTAAAAATTAGCAACTTGGGCTCTGTAAACTAAAAGCATGGTGAATGAGAATGAATGCACCATCAACTCCTTATAGCCATCATTCAGATTACATAGCGCATAATTTGGAAACATTAGTTCTGTCATTAATTTGCCATGCTGTGAACTTGAAAAACCTAGCCGTAGTTGCTGAAGTTGACAGGAAATCAAATTTTCAAAAATGAATCCTCGGAAAAATCATATAACGTTTAAGAGAGCTGACATGTCACATTCTAATTCATTTTCTGTCTCACATCTCAGCTACTCTTTTTGCACAGTAATCAAAATACAAGCATGTGATTGTTTGCCGGGAGATTTACTCTGTCACATCAAAAAACTGCAGCCATTTTTTAGATTTTGTGATCAGGCAATTGCGCGAATACATTAAGTCTCTTTGTCGTTGGCCTCTGTTATTAACCATAGTTTCATCTCAAGACTTGGTGACAATGTGCTTTCTTAACTTTGGCTAACCCAAGTGATCATCTGGCGATCATGCGACATAACTGAAATCATAGTCGCGCACAGTTAACAGTAACTCACCATTCTTTCTGAGACTTAGCGACTAACCGTTACCATTAACCTTTACAGTTATCTCCCTGTCGCTGAGTGTTTAATTTCTGTTTCAAGACTTCGCGACAATGCCTAGTCACCCAGTCGGGAGATATAAGCCCTAAGCATTCAACTTTACCTTAACATGTTATAAGCGCCCCCTTTTCACTTCTGACGACTACGCGACATACCCTAATCGCCAAGTTGGGAGGCCTTTTCCCCTGGGGCACTTTTCTTCTCAGAATTCGCGACCACCGTTGGATCTTCTGATTCTTTCATCTGACAGCTGTCGCTTAATCGCTTAATGTTTCTTACATGCCCTTAAATCATTTCCAGACATTGCGAAAGAAGGCAAAGCACCTTAGTCTCGAAGTCGCTAAATCCATTTTCTCATTCTCACGATCATGCAATAATCTTTTAAATGTCCACCTGCCTTACGACACATGTCACTCGATCATTGGTTCACTTACTACATACTGGAGAACTGAGTCATCATCTTGCTCTAGCGACATCCTGACTAAGCAATACTGTAAACTTTAAACTGTTAGTCGCGAAGTCTCGATCAAAATCCCTTAACCACTATTTTATTTCAAGACTGACTAAAGCCTGACTTAACTTTTAACTTTGGCTTGATTTGGCGATAACGTGACATGAAGTAATCGCGAAGTCTGAAAAAAATTTCATAACTGTTAAGAACATCCCGCGATCACCCGACTAAGCAGTGGGTCCCATCTTTACAAAGCTTTATAACATGGATATCTTGCGACTACCCGACTGAAAGAAATCACTGAGTCTCAGAATGCCAAAGGAATATTCTAATTTTAAACGAGACCACACGACATAAGGAAAACGCAAAGTCGGGAAGATAAATGGAATATTCTCTCGGGGTAACGCAACGAGGTGACTTAAATTAAAACACATGCCTTAAGTGAATGAAAAATTAATGCTGAAATATAAGATATGACCTAGGGTTTATTTTCATCGTTTAATACTTGGATAGCCTAGGATTTTTAGGGTTTTTACAAATTTGAGCAAAGTTTAGACTTGAAAACCTGAAACTTGACATGGGTAAGGGCAGAATGAACAAGAGAATGGTGATTTGAGCACATCAAAAAATAGAGAGGAGGACAAGGAACCAGGAAAACTAGCAAAAATAGGAAACAAAACCAACATAGAGATCACCAGAAGTCAAATCATATTTATTCCCGAGCAAGAAAACTGACGAGCATAACCATAAGCATAACCAATGGCCAGGAACATAGTGTAAATTGATAGAGAAGCCCAAGGAGAACTCGAGTGTTGATCAAATCTATCAAAGAGTTAGAACACTAAAAATAACTCGAGTTCAGAAACAACAAACTATCTAGCTCACATAGCTAAATATAGACTTAACCGGTTGTTATCATTGTTTTCATCGAAAAGATAAGCTAGAGATAAGTAAATGATTTAAAGTTGTTTTGTCCAATTGGCAAGAAGATCTCTGTGAGATAAAAGGGGATTTTTTCTTTAAATCTAATTGGCTAAATACAGTATAAGGTTTAACAAAGTATTCTGAGCAGTAGTAATTTGATAATAGTAATTGAAGGCATTCATGTTATAGGACTGAAGATAACTAGAGGCTTAATATTGTGGTAATAAGTTTTTGGGCTGATTATTGGAATATTTTTGAGGCCACTGATTCACCCCCCCCCCCCCCCNTTCCCCCCCCCCCCCCCCCTTCAGTTAGTACTAAAACTGATGAATAGTGGATATACGAGGCCCACCCTTACCAGACTCTGTAAAAAAAAAAAAAAAAACTTTTTTTCTTCTTCTCACCAAGATGATAGTGAATTTTCTCGCACACCAATAACTTATAACTTTGGAAAGAACTAAGATGCTTGAAATCATAAACCACAATTATGACACAACAACTTTGATTATTATGAAATATTTTGAGATGATACTTTGGAATATTGACAAGACAACTCCCTTTATGACAATCTTTATGCAAGCGAAAGAATAAAAATCCCATCACTTGATCATAAATTATGTAATCATTGTTAAAATAGTAAATAATATTTGGATTGAAGTTCCAATTTGGCAGCTAACAATATTTAGTGATCTTAAAGAAAGTTGAATAAGAGTCACTTCACCTAGTCTTTCCATCACTTATCATTCTTTTCATCAGATAATTATTACTATAGAAGCAATAACACTTAATATAATAAATATATTTTATAATAAATCCTTCTCTCTTATATATTTTCAAAGTGGGGTCCATGCTTTTATCTTTCATACCACTTATAACCTTTCTTTTATTAATCTTATTATTCCAAGTCTAATAATTCTTCATAGGAATAATATCATTAATTTGTTTACCATTTAAATATTTATAATTCATGATACTTTGTTCTAACAACCATCTCAAAACCAAAAACATTCAAATGTTAAATTTGCACATTGATCTCATCATGGACATAGAGTATCCTTCTTAATCTCATTTCATTAGCAAGCACATATTTACATTTTTTTGGGGCACTTATCCACCATAATGTAACACTAGTCTTGATAGTTAATGCCTAAATTATTCATTATATCCGCAACACAATTTCCTTCTCTCAAGTTACGATGAATCTCAAAATGCCTGAAGGTAGAAGGAAGTCTCTTACAATCATGTAGAATATTCAACAAGTACCGCTTGGGCTCAAAAAATTATCTTCTAATTAATCCATTATTAACTTAGAATATCCTTGAATGATTATGTAGTCATAGTTCAATTGTTTTAGATGTTTTATTGTAGAAATTTCCATTCCATATATTTTTACTAATATATGTATCCTTAGGAAAATAATATTCCTAATCAATTCCAAAAAGTCCCCCCATGTAGGATTGTCCCCCATTCCCCTATTTAGTTATTCCTCCTCATCCATCACTGGACTATTCTTCTTTTTAGAAAATTTTCCTTCCCGTGATTTTTTCACATGTGCTTCATCTATGAGAAGAGAAAACATTATCTTCTCAAAATTTGAAAAGGTATTCATAGAAAAATACCTATCTAATTTCGTTAACCATTCATCCACAACATCTACATCAATTTTACCTTCAAAACCTAGGATATCAAAATTTACATGTACCTTGAATGAGGTATTACTAGTGAAGGGCCTATCTTCTATATTTTGTGGTCAATTACAGTGAATAATTTGAGAAAATTGCATCAAAATATCCTCCCTCTATTTTTTAAAATCTTCTTTCACTATAAGTTTTATAGAATCTGTATTTGGGTTTGACATCTTTGGACAACTATGCATTAATGAAGGATAGATTGATGGGTTATTCGTGTCCAATCTTTACTTTTGTTAACTTGACCATGTGTGATGTGACATATACGGGAATACCTAATCTAATACCACTGATCTAAATTTACCAAGAAATTTTCTAGACAATACAAGGTAAGTAGAAACTTGTAAGTATTGTTAAAATTATCGAAATAGCATAACTCAAAAACAAAGAGTTGTGTATCTCAAAAGTTACCTATCAATTCATCCAAAAGAGTGTTTAAACACAAGGGTCGAATCCTAATAGTATTAGGAAACTGACCTATTTGAAATGAAAAGTCCCTAGAAAATAAAACCATAAACAAAATTATAAATAGTGACAACTAAAAAATTGGGTAGCCCAACATGGCAAGGCCATAATTTTCAACTCATAGCTTCAAATTTGGAATTGTTTGATTTACTAGAAATGTACCAAAGAGAAATAGTTTTATTCCCTTAGAATGGTGTCTATGATAATCATTCTATGGAATTGGAAATACTTCCAACACGCATTTCTCTCTAAAGACCCTAAAAAATGTAGAAAGTATTGAAAACTTATTTTTTTGGATTTTTAATTTTTAATTTTCTCTCGTGTCAACTCCAAACTACTCTAGCCCTTCTGCAAAATAGCAAGGATCAACCCAAAACTATTTTGAATGGTTCTTGACATTGTTTGGACCAACTCCTAATAACTCTTGATCACTCCAAATATAAGTTGAATCACCCTCATATACATATCAATAAATCATTTTACTCCCTCCTTAATTTAATGTTGGTCCTATTAAAAATATGGTGGCTATTTTATTTTTCCTGAATCGTTATCTACTTTCTATTAATTATATTACCTATGGTTATTTCTCAAGTCAGGCTTTTCAATTTTTACTATTTTTCTTCCTAAGGTTATTTGTAAGGTTGGCTTCCTTCAGATTTTGTTAATTTATAGCCTTTAGGTCATCTATTAGAGTTGTGATCTATATTATAGGGTAGAGGCCTTACATCCTCAAGTATTATATTGATAAAACTACTATAATTAATTCGTTGCATAGTTGTATGTAATCTTTCATTATTTCTTAATTTCATTTTTCAAACTTAGTAATATAGTCCTATTATATTTACTTTCACTTGGATTCTTGATTATAATTCAAATGATAAGTGGATATATAATGTGTCATTCTTCTCAAGTTTATTCTTAGCTAGTTTACAATTAACTCTTCATAGAAAAAAAAGAAACATGTGTTATTTATCTATATTAATGTGTCATTATGAATTGAGGAGAAAACAAAGATAGTTAAAGAAAATGGCAGTTTCATTGTATAGAAATGGCGGTATGCCAATATGGGACTTACTTTGTCATGTTTTCCAAATATTTATGGTTGAAATCATATCAATTTTTTTTCATTGGTTAGAAATGGTGGTATGCCAATAGGGGACTTACTGTGTCATGTTTTCCAAATATTTAAGGTTGAAATAATGTCAATTTTTTTTACAATAAGTTTGGTATAGGAATGTACTGATTAGAAATTCCAACGGCCATAAATTTGCATATCAAAACATGTCTTGAGAAATAGTCTATGTTACCTATTACAACCTATATATTAATGACCAAAATAGAATGAGTCTCATTTCTGTATGCATACTAGATTGAAGATGATTACCAATAGTTTTATTGAATCCAAATTTTTCTATAACTTGTGTGAAAATATACAGTACACTTTCGCAATTAGAATACATAACTCTAAACACTTCTTTAAAAGGAAAAGAAAAGGGATCCCTCAACCCCTCCACACCCTCCACACCCTCCACACCCTGCCAAAACTATTATTTTGGTTCAAAGATCGTCAGATCATCCCAAAAAATAAAATAAAAAGTGCAAGAAATTTCAAAATGAAAAATGCGAAAGTAACCAAATATTGCAATACATCATTTACCATATATAATGTAGTGGTAAAAAAAAATGGGGTGTTTACTAATTTTTTTTTGATGAATCGTAATCTTGTCAAAATCTGTGGATTAATTATTGTAAAGATGAGAGCTCCATGAAAATAATACTATTGCCAAAAATAACATTAAAATATTAAACGTTGGCATGCAATTAGCTCCATATTTCTTATCAAAGAATAATAAACAAATTTGTGGTGATACTTAAAACTAGTTGTTATGTCCTGAACTACTTCTAATTGACATTGTTGACACCATATTGAAGACTAGCGTCAAATGCCTACAAGTGAAATTATAGTGACTTCAATCCTAAGTTTGCATTAGAATTTAAAGACAAATGTAGTTATTTAAAATTCTAATGTACTAGAATTTTTTTTTTTTTTTTAGTCTATTTTAACATTATACAGCTAAATATTCAAATAGTCAGTGTTATTGGCCAAAATTTGACTATTGAACTAAATTTTATGATAATTTCAATCAATACAAATTTTCATTTCATTTCTACAAATAATACATATTTATCTATATATTTTTTGACCAGATAAAACATTGACTAATGAAATTAATTACATCAAAAAATAATACTAAAAAAAAAAATTTTCCTCTCATACATACATAAGTACAAAAATTTGCTATTTTCTAAACATATTTAACTTTTGAGTTAATTAATGTATATATAGAGGTCATGAGAAATAATGACAGTTTATATAGATGTGTCCTTCCATTAAAAACAAAAAAAACATTACTTTATGGAGAATTCATATTCTTGAAAGAGAGGTGACCAGTTCAAATTATAAGGGGGTGAGTTTTTTATACCACATTTGAAGCACCATTAGATACCTTTCACAAGAAATACAAACTTGTCCCATATTACTATCACAATATATAGACCAAAATAAATGAATTTTACTGTAGAATATAATAGCTTCTTTCCTTGGCTTTCACGTTATTTTTTTATTTTTTCGGTTTAAACCATTTACAATATAATTTTTCCTAGATTTCCCTTCAATCTCTAATAGATAGATACACATTTGCACAATTTGTGTGAAGATTGAGTTTACAGTTGTTTCTTATCATTGTACAGAAAATGATATTTCACAGCAAATGTCAAGCTATTTGTAGAGTGATCGCCTCATCTTCATGACGCTTCTTATTGAACGTAACTTGGTGTCGCTGTAAACACATGATGCTGTAACCAAGTATCATATTTTACAAATCGTTCAACTGAATTAATACACACTTTGACTCTGCTCGATTCATAGCACATCGATTTGGAAGATTGTTGGACAGTATATTTAAACCACTGACCATAGGCACCGAAGGATCCTTTGTAGTAAATGTCATACTATTCACTTTCTGTTCATGATGATAAGGTAATTTAATTTCGTACAACAATAGTTGTGTTCGCATAAATGACGAGTAAAATATGCATTTGGAAGGTATTGCGAAATTATACATTTCTCAAAAGATATGGCTTAAATTATTTCCTTTTCTTTAATAATTGGGTTAACATTATGCCATGTATAAAGTTTGAATTCTTAGAGGCTTATTTGTAGAATTTTGCAAGCTATACCTACATACAGATCTCCTTAAGAAGAAAGGAAAATAAAATAAAACTTGCAGGAAAAAGAACAGAACCAAAAACAGACCAAAAACAGTGACAATGAACAATGAAAATTCTATTGATCATATTGTTCCATGAATACAATATAATACATTATTTATATAGGAAAGTTACTGCATTAAATAAGGATGAATAATGAATAAGGATGAATAAGGATGGAGCTACCATAGACAATAGTTTGTGAAATGATGAAAACTACCGTAAGCACATTAATTATGGTGAAGAGAAGCGGTTCTTCTTTAGTTAGGCTTAGGATGAAAACAGATCATTTGAAAGTTACGGAGTGACTGAAGGATCAGATTCAGTTTCCACAAATGCATCCGCAAATCACACGGGTCAAACTCAACAAAATACTGACAATGGAAATTAATGAGAAGAAAACTGTGAAGTAACGCTAACACAAACACAACCCCCTAAAGATAAGTATAGAGAAATAATAAAAGCAATGAAAGAGGAAAGAGGGAAAATCCATTGGGAATAAAACCTCCTTCAAAATATACAAAGAATCTTTTGTAAGGCACAATAAAATTGTAGACAACTATCAACTAATAACTATCATAGTGTTGAATGAAGAACCTTTTCTAAAACCAATATAGATGATGATCAGGATCAATCTGCATGTGTTGCCCCGATGAAACTACTTGAACAATGAGAAGATGGAAAATAAAGGAAAAAACATTTGTCAATCGAAAATACAGAAAATAATAAATTGCATAGGTGACCCCAAACAATGAACAGATGGGAAACAATGGAAAAACATTTGCAAGTCGAGGATACATATGTCACATGAATCTGTATGAGAGACCCCAATGACACTACTAAACCATGCAAGAATAAAATGCTAGTTGACAATGCAGGTGCTCATTGTCGTAGAAAAACTAATCAACTATGGAAATAAGGAAGCATTAACATGAAGAGGGATTGCAAGGCCACTGAAATGGGTGTGCCACTAAAGAGGAAATGAAGGCATGTTCCATGCACTAAGAGAATGACCTTGGCCTGTCTGTGATAAAAAATTCAATTCAACCTCTATTGTCATGACTTTTCAATACAACCCTCTACTTTTGGGAAGAAGTAGAATCTTTGACTTCTATTCGAAATAGTTGTATGGCCTGATAATGGCAGAGGCTGAAAATTTCATTCTTTACAACCAATATGAGCTTTAGAACCTACAAAAAAAAGTTAAATTTCATGGAAAAAGATAAATTTTGTGTTTAGATAGTAATGGCCTCAAGTCTGCTGTATTTAGATTCATGCAAATTTAAATTATTAGGGATATTAGAATCTGTCTTATATTTTTCTTTGTTTCCTGATATTTATTAATGGGCCTCTTATGAGAGAAGGGTTAAATTTTGGGAGCAGGTATTTGTGGTCTTGAATACATAAGTTGGATTTGTAAGTATAGTTTGATGATGATATAAGTAGATATGTTGGTGTAAGGAATTAGCATGTTGAAAGCTATTGGTTGAGTTTAGTTTTTCAGAGGGATTCTATTATGGTTTGATATTTGACTCTATAGCCCGTGATAGAGGCACTGCTCTATGAGGCCTTGAAGTGTTTTTAGAAACAATTCATTAATTAAATCATTTAACCTTTCGTATTTGTAGGGGTAGAATTAGGTTAGGTTTTGTTCTCAGCAAGTGTGTGAAATATGAGTGGGATTATACAAGAACTTGATGAAATTTAAATACCCATGGTCTACAAGTCTGAGAACCATTCACCATTGTAAGTTTGAAGTATGTTGTTTAAACTGTATTAGTTATTTGAGTAGTCTTCTAAGTTGGGAATATTCTCTGGAGTTTGGTGAAGCTCAAAGTGAATAATACATTTATGCCTTGTTCATTAATGTTCTCTTCCTCTACGAGAAAATACTAACACCCCTGTTGCTGCACTACTACATAATATAGCATTTTAAGACATTTATTCAAGACGAAACTAACATTTTGTCTTATATATTTAAATTATTTTATATTAAAAATTGAATTTTTTTTTAATGTCTTAAATAGAAAAATTAAGACAAAGAGACATTTCTAGCGGCAAATGACAAAAGACATGCATTTTTAAGATGAAGGAGGAAAAAATACATCCATTTTCAAGATGAAAGGTTCAAACATGCATTTTAGTTGTGAAAGGAAGAGGAATAGAAGGATATTAGACATTGCTCATTCCCTGCAGGAGTCTGGACAAGGGCATTTTCATTTAGGCGGGAGGAAGAGGTAGAGGAAGGCGGGAGGGAGGAAGAAAGTGGGAGATTTCAGAATGAAATTTTGTAGATTGGTTTGAGATCATCCTTCATTTGGACACTTTACAAAACCCATTTGGTTAGGTCTTTGGAGAGCGACTTCCATCGACAACCTTGTAGCCTATTTGTATGTCTTTGCTCTCTATTCACAATCTCTTTATTTTTTAAAACAATGTTCAAATCTGTGTATCCATTATTTATCTTATTCCTCTTGTACAATGCATGTTTGGAAAACTTTAACTTTAAAGAATGCAGGTATTTTATAAGAATAAGTCATTTCTACGAGTAGCTTTAGGGTTTCATGTAAAGTTAAATTCCTTCCCTAACAACAACAATAGAAGGCAAGGGCTTTCTTGCAATACCAACTTGCCTGCAGGGACAGATGCTTGGATACATAGAAATTATTGTTGCCAATCATTGGCGAATGTCAATATAACACTAGATGGACTACTCTTTAGGCATACACTTATTTTCTAGGGGAGACAATCCAACACTCCAACCCCCAACTAAAATTGATTTGGTTTTTTACTTTGCAGGGGTGGCATTGGGAAGATGCGCTTCGTAGTTGTCCTTTCTATGTGGAACTGGAGGGTCCATGCATATGTGCCAATGTTGAGAACAGGGTGTTCATGGGAATCCTTGTTCAGTTTTGGTTCATTCATTAAGCTCTATCTGGATAGAGAGAGTTGTCATGATTGAAAGGATAGGCGAGTTGGGTAAGTTCATACCACTCTTCATGCCCACTCATATCCATAGTTAGTTATATCGTATGTCAAATAGGGGTTTAGATATCTTCTATGAGAATAATTAATATCTTCTTTTAGCACTGTGTTATAACTTGGCTTTTGCACTCATGTGTTATAGTTTGGTAATTTGATGCTGTAGGTAAAAGATCATGCAAATCATTGGCATGAAGACCATCTTTAATTAGTTTTTCTTTAACAATAGTTCTATTTTAATTAAGCGTGGCAATATACATGCATAGTGTTTTGAGTTCTTTCAGTTTGCATCAGCAATGAATAAGATTTTTGATAGCTATTTTCATTTTCCACCATAGTTTTTAGTGTTTAAGCATGTAGTAATTCACAGTTTTTATATTGTTCCAAAGTTTGTAAACTACTACTATTAGCAGTAAAATTTTGTCTCTTCCCTCGTAAATCTATCTTCTACAACTCTTTAAAATAGTTTTTTTGTTCAAAGGATTTCCATGCTACTGTATAATTTTATTTTCTAAGCTGTAATAAAGATTGATCTATTGTCCTATAGAAACAGAGCATACTCTATTTTAAAAAGGGCATTCAATTTTTTGATGGTGATCATTGTAGTTGTTACCCAAATTTTCACATCCTGTGAAATTTGGCCATCCTCTGTGTTTTCCCGCCCAAAAATGGCTAATCCTTTTAAAAAAGTTTTACTCTTGTCTCATCGTGCAGTCGCGGTGGAATTATGTTTAAGTCATTAAGTTGCGCGACTGCGCGACGAGCTGCCAATCGCAGTCATCGCACAATCGCGATCTATTCCTGCATAAGTCCAATCCATCCCTAACTGAGCGACGAGCTAGGATAAGTGACCATCGCGCAATCGCGATGGGTCAAAGTCAAGGTCTATAAAGCCCGCGAGTGGGTGATGAGTCATTTTTTAAGTATGCGTCGCGCGGTCGCCGAGCAATAAAGGTAGACTGAATGTTGCATGCGAGTGCGCGACCGAGGAGAAAAGATTCTCGTCGCACAATCGCCGATGTTTCAAAGTGAACAAGGGATGGCTCGCGACTGAGCGATTGATGAAAGATAAGGTGTTGTCGCGCACTCGCCGATCGAAAGGGAGAAAGAAAATGTTGCTCGCGAGTGCGTGATAAAGCAGAAAGCGGGCTCGTCGCGTACTCACTGAGTAATGAAGACAAAGGGAGGTCTACTCGCGACTGTGCGATTAATGAATAGAAAAGCTACTCGTCGCTCAGTCGCGAAGTAATAAAGATAAAGAGATATCTATCTGCGGGACCCACCTCAGTCGCTTGATCGCGTGAAGAGTTCAGCAGTTAGTAAAAGGTGTCTTCCGACTTTGCAATCGCCTTTGGTCGCATTGTCGCTAGAACCAAGAGGTGACTCAGCGTCCCAGTGTGCAGAAAAGTAACCAGTGGCCGTGTGACAAGTGGCATATGGCAGGTGGATGTGGGTCCTCAGTCGGGTGATCGCCAGATGGAGAAGATGGGTCAAGCGACTTTGAGACTAAGTATTCTTTCCCTTCAGTCGCAGGATCGCGAGATGATTTAGGGGTAGCCTCAGTTTTCAAGCGATTAAGCACCAGCCGTCTGATGCAAAACATAGATGATCCAACGGTGGTCGCGTGGTCGAGTGATAAAAGTGCCCTATGTAAAAAGTACTCTCGACTCAGCGCCTTGGGGTAGTCGCGTTGTCACTGGAAAGATTAAAGGCACATGCTGACTGATAAGAGGGATTCCCCAACTTGGCGACTAAGTGTTGTCACATGGTCTCGAGACAAAAGGATAGCATCTGGCGATCAGGCGACAAGCCGTGACGGTTTAGGGTGACAGTTAGTAGCAGAGTCGCCAGAAGAAATGTGAGTTAAGTAAAGTGCTTCGCGACTTCAAAATTTCACAGTCGCCTTATCGCTGGATCTGGGCTCGGGTTAAGCAGAGGTAAAAAGTGCTTTGTCGCTAGGTCGTGAGATTTAACTATGGTTAAGGTCTGATGCTCGTGACAAAGAGACCAATGGTCATTCGCGTTGTCGCTAGACTTTGAATTTGAATGTTTGGTGGCAGATTTGGCTCTGTGAACGCTCGTCAGCCATGGTTTCTCTGTGTTCGTGTTCCAGAATCGATCAGAGAGGTTTCAATTGTAGAAGGGCCATGCACAGAGAGTCTGTTGATCCCTGGAATAGATTTGTTCGACGTCGGTGGAGAAATAGAAGATTCAAAAGACGTGGAAGGAGATACAGAGTCCAATCAGAAGTTATTGCTCTCGGGTGCAGTTGGCAGAAGGACATGGTCATGATCGATAGCTCATTGATGAGAATTTGAGCGGCGGCCGTCAAGGGTCACTTCCCGTCCTGGGGGACTGTGATCAGCTGGTGAGCATTCATGACGGAGACTTAGTTGCAGGGTATGGCTCATGATTTAGGTTGCGTGTCTACGGGCATGATCTAGTACAGGGATGGGCGCAAGTTAGAAAATCTGATCTAATTGATTCACTTGGTGCACATTTATGGCCAGATTAGATTTTGTCCTAGGGTCAATTAGTACATTGTAAATCTGTAACCCTAGTTAGGTTTTCTGAGGCTCCTGCCTGCGTGCATGAGAGTATTTAAAGTTTTTTGAGAGCCTTAGTGCTCAGGAGTTGGCATTTTGTAAAAAGAATTTGTTCTTTCCAGGAGTTATCTGAGGCATTCTTTCTGCCCTCTGACTTTTACATTCTATAATCTTCTCATTGATTATGCAAGCTGCTGGAAGTACTTTGTGATAATCCTTCATATCCCTATGCTTCCTGGTTTGTGTTA
>MU224248.1:106195-124496 GCA_018584345.1 Thuja plicata
CCTAGAACTTGGAGGTCTCATCTCGGTTAGCATAAGGTCCCACAACCTTGAGATGATTCCCATGTTATACTGGATTATCAAGACCAAGAGAGCTTGAGATTAGAGGCGCAAATTCAGTGTATAACAGTAGTGTTTATATATTTTTTGTTATTTTCTATTAATTGATTTGTTAAGATTTTAGGGCTACTTCATAATTTACAGTTACTTCTTGTTTGTGCATGGAATTATTGTAGTGATGAAGTTAAGCTTCATGCTATATGAAGAAAGTAACTGCTGATTTGTAGTGTTTGAGAATAGATCAACATATTACATGTAAAAAACCATTATAGGGAAAAATTGTACAAACACAACTAATAAAGGAATTTGGTTTTCTAATTTCAAAATAACATTTAGAATACTAACATGGTTTGTGTTCTCGTTAAGAAGATATTTGGAAAAATTTATTAAGATACCCATATTCCTATTACTAACAATCATATCATGGTGATGTTGCATAGCCAGAAATCCCATCAACACAAGTAAACTAACCAAAAAGATAAAATTATCCACCAACTATGGAGAACCATGGGGGTTTTGATGTGGAGAGTGGTTAATCAGGTAGCACATCAACCGGTGAATTCACATTGATGCCAAAGTGAATTAGATACATGCCTATATTCTACCTTGTATATGGCTTTGATAGTTTTCATGTATATAATAAGTTGACATGCTAAGAAAGTAACCCGAGCTAGAGCATACTGCATTGTAGAGTACGTTCCTGTAGCTTTTTCTCTGTAAAATACAATTGTCTTTAGTGCAAGGACTGGCTGCATAGTTGAACAGTTAGTGACCCCCAAGAATATAACAGCTTCATTTATGACACCTGCAATGATAAAAAGATTAGAGTCATTGTCTGTGATTTTGAACAAAACTACCTTTTAGTTAACGGGGTAATCACAAGTTTCTGTAGGTCGTCACTAGAGGGAATAATGAATTACATGTGTTTTGATATTCTATGCAGCTAATTTTTTTGGAAACTAAACTGTCTAGAATTGAAGTATGCACAATTTTATGTCGGCCATCCAAAAGATTGTTCCAAAGACTAAGGCACATGCAAGTGTGAAGAAGTATTTGACATTGTTATATTCAGAGCTACACCAGTAAGTCCACCATTGCTACAAAAAACATGATTTAAATTGCCCAAAAAATGACTTAGAATACTGTGCTAGAAAGTAAAGATCATTTTCTTGTGGAGTTGGAGTATTCAGCTCTCTCACCAATTCTTTTTTATGCCTACATTGTCAAGCAAAGGTCTAAATGTCAACTATCTATTGTATGTTAGTGTATCTTCACTATGTTGGTGTAATGGAAATTAAGTAATTTGAATGTTATGAGCATTGAGAATTAAGTAACATATTTATAAAAATGAATAGGTTATAATAGATTTTTACAAATAGTAAGGTTGACAATTAAGATTATAATGACCAAAAGGGTTAGACAAATTTAACTGATTTGCCAAGACTATATATATATATATATATTAGAAACTTGTTTACATTTCATTAGTGGCTGGACCTTCCAACCATTGATGATTGAGTTCTTAGCATTTGGCATTCCTGATCTCTTCAAGCTAGATGTTAAACAATGACCAAATCTTACTGTGCTCAATTTTTCAGTACATGGTTGACTGCTAGATGTTATGTTTTCTTATTCTTGCAAGGTAGTGCAAAACGTTGCAAGCGTGTACGTGCTTGTATTACACTATGAGATGCCATTAATACTTTCTCAAAGCATCCAATTACAGTTGTACAACCTCAAAAGAATCTTGTATATACATCAATAGTACTTTGAGGCTCCACCGTTCAAATATACCATGCAATCCATTAGTCATTCCAAACACATTCAGTTAGTTTATATAACAACAATTATTTTTTCATTTAATTATTCTTTAGTTATATCTGCCAAAATAATGTATGACTTGCATGTTTCATTCACGGTGCTTGTATTTCTTGATTTATTAGTTAGCTTCACTTTGACTAGTTTATAGTGCATTGAAAATAAAGCATGATATACATGCCGAGTTTAGGTATATTTTATATATGTAAACAATTAGATCTATGTCTGAATTTAGATTTTTTGGATTATATTATTCGTAGTCTCAGTTTGTTTTCATAAGGTTGTGATCTCTATTTATTTCCAGCCTTTCTCATCTTTGTTTAAGCTGTATAAAAACATTGATCTACTATTCAATAAAAAATAGAGCATCTTGTATTTTATTTTCATGGTTATGGTTGATGTTTTTTTTAAAAAAAAATTCCCTTTTGCTATTAATTATTTGGATAAGTTCAACATTACACTACTAAGGTGGCCACCATGTGAAACAATTGTGAGATGAAACTTTCTTGTTGAGAACCGCCAACTTGGCGTAATGAGGGCGAGTCTTTGTTGCAATAGACACAAGCCAAGGCCACTTTGAGTATGGTTCCTAATTTTATATATGCTTCCCTCAACATTTCCAGTACTGCACACATTCCTTGCAGCCACATCAGAATTTTTAGTCACATGGAGGAGGAGTTTCCAGCCCATTATCATTGTTGAGGTGTTTTCAATTTCAGATCTTATAAGGTGATTTCCACCCATTACATATATGATTTTGGGCAAAGCAATGCAGTATTATAGCCATGGTTTTGGAAAGATCATTTTGAGTATTACAACCATGGTTCTGGAAAGATCTTTTTTCCTCATGTTGTATGCCAAAAGTCTTATCCTTTGGGGATACTAAAATGCCAATATTCTACCTAATATATAACTGTTTGGAAAGAAATTCCAAAAAAAATGTAATTGTTCCAACCACCTTCCATCCCACATACAATCTGATTCAAACCGTGTGAGCCTAATGACATTTTTTAAAAAGAAGCATGCACAATCCTTGACATATATAGGTCACATTTAATTGAAGCATACATTAAAGAGATGAATTTCAAGGGATAGAAGACCATACAATTGTACTTAGCAACAAAATTGGGCGATTCTCAGTTCAATGTACTTTCCATCAATATACAGCTATTTCCAGATTTTATATTTCTGATCTTTGTGAGGAATTTTTAGTATCACATGTGTTGTACCAATTTTATACTACTAATTTTCAAGGTTTCGGTTGTTGGACTGATGTTATTAGACAGATTCACCAACCAGTTTGGAAATATTTAGAAATTTTTCATGTATAATACTATTTGTAAAGGTTTTTATCTATTGGAACTGCAAGAGCCAATTGTTTCAGCTAGTGATTTTCTATTCTGAATGGGGTAAGAGATACATTTGGCTGTTGCAACTTCAGTCCAATATGCATCCAAGATGATTGGCCCAAAACTGTGAGGATTTCAGCGAATAATATAGTGGTAAAGCCCATTGGAATTCAAGGGAGTTATCATCATGCTCATTAGAAGATCAAGGTGATGTAGCAAAAATGTTGTGTCAAACTCATAGAAGAGCCTGGGTAAAAATTTTGTTCTGCCAATTTTTTACTAATTCCCATATCTGAGTCAAAACTTTGAGTTGTGATTCTCTTATATGTAGATTCAGCATGCTTTGGAGCACATAAAAGAACCTAATATGCAACACATGAATGTAGCTATGAATGTTGAACTTAAAAATATCAACATTTAATATTTTTTCTTTTTGATTCCATTAATATGTTTGATTATTAGATATTATGTTTAGAGTTATACTCAGAGATTTCAAAGTTATCTTCAGTAGTGGCCTGCAACACTAGTGGCTCATTTTTTTGTAAGAATTTTTTTTAGAGACGTGTTTTTATTATGATGTCTTTAAGACCTATTTTTAGTTAAAGTATGAAACATCTTGTTGACTAGTGTTTGGTTTTTGTAGGGTACTTATAAAGATAAAATTGAAGACTTTGTGTATAAAAGTTATCTTTTCTACTATTTGGGTGAGCGTTACTTTTTTTTTAAATCCTGATTTTCATATATGAAATTATGACCTCAAATCATTTGTGCCCCAAGTCTATCCTGCCCGATGGAATGCCCTACATTTTCTTTAATAAAAATGCCCTTGCATCAGAACACTCCTAGATTTCACTAATGCCCATAGCAAGTGTCCGCAATCAGTTTCATCATTTAGATTGTGTATTCATGAAGTAGAACTATCCCACTTAGTCAATTTTCTCTGTCTTCTTGCCAACTTCAAACTACCCAGCAATCAATTCGAAACCAAGTGAACTTGCCACAAATCGGCGAACTTGGAAAAAAAATTGCTGAATTTTTGCCACTGAAAGGAGTTTAATACATTTTTTGGAAAAAATTATAAATTTTTGACATCCACAACCCAAATTGTTGACATCATCAAACTTGGGCCTACTAAAAATAACTCTGGATGCCTTCATAAAATAATTAAAGTTGGTTGAGATTTTGGGGGAACTACCCCCGAAAACCCCCGTGGGGGAGCTGCCTCTCAACTCCTCCCTGTACTGCAATAGGGAGCGCACATGGGGGGATTTTCTCCCAAACCCCCATTTAATAATTTGGGGTGGAAACTGTGCCAATAAAAATGGGGAAAAACTAACCTTCGAGTCTTATTAGGCTTGAAGAACAATAACATGAAGAATCAAATATTTAAGTTGGGTTAACCACTGGATAAACCTACCATGTGAGACGAGAACTGCAGAACCCCTAAAAAAAATATACTATCAGGGATGAAAAGTATGGATGTCTACGATCTTCCTGTAGCAGTGAGAATTTTTCATGTACAACTTACACTTTCCCAAGAAATACTTCCTCAAACAAATAAAATCATGCAAAACTTAGTGGCATTTCACTAATTCAAGCATTCAATATTTTATGATAAAACATCACAGTTACATTCAATGCCTGCTTCTTACACTCCGAGAGTTCTTAATTTAGATAAATGTTTAAAATAATGGATCAAAATAAATGCCAATGTTCAATTTCAAGCTAAACTCAAACAGTTTTAAGAGAGTGACTTTGTAGTCAATCCACATAGAGATTGAAACCAATGTCTTATGGTACAACAAAATTTTCAGAGTTTTGGGTGATCAAAACATAGAATGAACTATGAAGTAAGAAGCAAAAAATACAAGAATTCACACAAGATTGTGATTCCAAAAAACTTAGTAGAAACCTCAAATAGGTTGCCAAAGATATTGTACATTACATAGCACCTTACCTAGGTTAAATTCCCTATATTCGATTGTCTGTTGCTGCAGCGCCCCCTTCCATGGCACTCTCCTCTTACACATCAATAATTGTTTCGTTCACCAATAAAAGCTAGCAAGTTTAACTCTTTGTACGAGCAATATAAACAATCCTATGTGCTATGTGTCTGCACTGAATACATTCTATAAATATCTTTTAAACAAAAACTTGCAGCGAAGCAAAAATGACATCATCCTTTAAACTATATTGGTTTTTTATTTATTAATATTTGCTTTTAGTAGCCACATCTACATAATGATTTTGGATACTTACTTGTTATTGTTCCAATTTTATTTTTTGATTTAATTCATATTCTACAATAGGACAAAGTATGATACCTTAAACTTGTCTCAAATTTATTTGTTAGTATGATATCTATTTTCAGTCAAAGTATGATACCTATATTCCATAAGATACCTTTTTAGTATGATAGCTTTAAGACTAATTTTCAGTAAGCTCTGTTCATCAAAGTATGATAAAACTTGTTGACTATTGTTTGGTTTTTGAAGGGTTGTTATAAAGATAGAGTTGAAGATATTGCATAAAAAAAATTATTTTTTGCTATTTAGGGTGAGTGCTACTTTTTATTGTTTACATGTTTTTATATATTTTAATGGCTATTTATGTAATGATCCAAACTGGCATCCACACACTTTTCTTTGTAGCTTTGTATTCGGCTATCTTCCTGGTGTCCATACAAAATGACAGAACATGTATCTATGTTATTTTTTCTAGTACTTAGAGTATCATTCTAATGAAATGAAAAGAAAACTTGTGACATACGGGTTGAATGAGAGATTTCAAAAAGAATCTTGTTTTAAATATGGTGTTTATCTATGATAGTATGATGAAACAAACCTCAAATGTAGTATCATTTTTTTGCTATAAGATTGTGTTAAATGATGAGACAAATATTTGTAACCTATTATCTCAAGCAACCAAGAGGAAACACACATTCAGATTGGGTTATTTTTGTTGGTCTTTACCCTATATTGGCCTCAATTCAACTCTTGATAACCTACATTTGCATCTTTGGTATAGGTGTCATAAAGTACTACTATAAGAACATAATTTCTTAACCTTCCAATGTTGGTGCTATGCACCTGCATTTCAAATGACGAAGAAAAGGTGATCCAAGAATAATAAAATGCACTTAAAACCCCATCTCTTCAAAGTTCAAAAGTATTTTTCAGTTTGTCTGCTAATAAATTCTAACATATCATGCACCTAAGATTTATGATCTCTTCAAAAAGAAATAATACTCCAGTCAAAAGTTAGACTCTTACTATTGATGATACATGGTATATTCAAGAAAATAGAACATCATCTTTATCTCAATATCCAGATGAAGGGGTAGGAAGACCCACTCCAAGGACAAATGAATACTTCAATGAAATTATATATTGCACTTGCAAACAGTGCCAAAAAAGGAAACTAAAGAAGCGGCGACTTGTTCGTATCCATAGATTGAAGTATGGAGTTTTTGTAGAAGATGTACACTATAAGTAGAAAATTGGTATTCTTATAATCAATAAATATGTGCATTATTTAGTACATTATTATTGATCATTTCAATGGATTTTTTGATGAAAAGCTACTTCCAATTCCCAATATTGTTGAAGAACCAATGGATGTCACTAATGATAGCCACTCTCAAGATGAAGAGCAAGGCACATTTATAGATGAAACCACTTCGGAGATAAATGAGGCTGGTGTCAATGAATTTATCCAAGACTTCTACACATATTCAGAAGAAGTTATTGATTCACCCCTAGCTTGGTTGGCTAGGATGCCTCTTTTCCCAAATGCAGATACTTCTATATTAGTAACATTTATGTTGTTAAATCGATCAGATTTCCACAATCCATTGAATATAGAGCTGAATTTCTGGTTTTTGATTTTCCACAATCAATCAAAAACCAGAAATTCAGCTCTATTTATGTTGTTGTTGAACTTCAAGGTTACACATGGATTTAAAAACACATGCTTTACTGATATATTAAGGTAGGATTGATCAATATTCCTATAAATTAATACTCTAGATGTCTTAAATTTTTTGAATATTGTGTGTACTTATAAAAATCATTTGTTGCATCATGCAGACTTTTGGCAAACAAACTACTTCCAAAGGATAATAAGTTGCCTCATTCTCATGCAGAAGTATCTTCAGTAATAAAAAATATTGGAATGGAGTACAATACATATGATGCATGTCCAAATGACCATATATTGTACTATGGAAAGAATACAAATTTGTAACAATGCCCAGTCTATCACACAGATAGGTATCGTCAAGATCAAGTATCCAAGAAGGTTCCTTATAAAGTACTACAACACATTCCACTAAAGCCAAGGTTTGAGAGGATGTTCAAATGTAAGGAGCTGGAAAAATATATGGATTATCATGCACAAGGGACGAGCCAAGATGGTTTCATGCGTATGGCTGTAGATAGAAAATACTAGAGAGAAATTGTGGAAAAATGGCCACATTAAAGAAGTGAGCCAAGAAAACCAATAACTTCTCTAGCAATGGATGGTGTTAATCCTTTCCAAGATATGAGAACAACATAATATGTTTGGCCATTTTAATTATTAACAACAATCTTCCCCCGTGGATGGAAATGAAAAAGGAGCATGTAATGTTAACTCATATCACACCAGGTACTAGAACATATGAATGCAGTGCTTTCTTGAAGAATATATTTTAATTCAGTTGAACACTGATAAATATTTTTGTTTTCTAGGAAAGTAACAGGTAAAGGATATCGATGTATACATGGAGCCCCTCATCGATGAGCTTCATGAATTATGGGATGGTGTCAATGTATATGATATATCAAGACCTATCAATGATAGAAACTTCATCTTTCATGCGCTTCTTATCTGGACAATTCATGATGCCCCAAGGCTCTCTATTTGTTGTGGTAATGTATTATAAAATGAATTTATAATTATTGTGTTCATTGTACCATTTTACTAAATATGGTTTCCACTCTTATTTCAAGGCTACAAACAAAGGGAAAACATGGTTGTCCATCATGTGGGCCAAAAATGTTGTATAGGCAGGCAAAAGATCTCAATAAAATTGTGTATGATGAGTATAGAAATTTTTTACCACAAAATCATCACTATAAAATGTGTGATAAAAATAAGTTCAATGGAAAGGAAGTGGAAATGAGGAAGCCAAGAATAATGAACCCTGCTAGGTGGAAAGTGATGTATGACAAAAAAGAAGGGGCGAGCTTTCCAATAGGAATGAAAAGACTTTCTATTTTCTACAAATTAGAGTATTATGAGAACTTTCCAATAGCCCACCTCTTTGATACTATGCACATTGGAAAAAATGTGGTAGAGTTCTTGTGGAAACATCTAAATGGAACAAACCTTGAAGCACAACTAAAGTTACGGAAGTCCCTGCAAGTTGCAAATATCACGCTCAATATGTGGTTACATGGAGACAACTCATTTGTTCATGCTCCATGGACTTTTACATCAAAAGAGAAAGAAAAAATCATTAATACAATGAAAAGCATGAGATTTCCTTCTGGCTTTGGTGTGACATTAAAAAACTTATTCACGAGAGATGGATCAGAGTTCTCAAGCCTAAAAACACATGATTGGCACAATTGGATAAAGGTAACTTTATAGTGGGTTACATTATTTGGAAACATAAATATAAATTTTAATATCTAAGTGAAAATACTAGTTCATTCATATTTTAATATGGTTATTTGTTAGTGGTTGTGTAGTATGTGTTGCCAGCAACAATTCCAAGTAGTTTTAACTGTGATGTCACGTTAACTATTTACAAATTATCCAAATACTTGAGGTATTTTTAATTAATCATACTTACTCCTACATGACTCTTATCATTTGAAGTACATCATTGATTATGCCTTTATAATAGTTTATACTTTTAGTTTTGAAGATATCATAAGTCTTTATTGTAATACATGTTAACACTTGAAGGTGGGTCCCATGTAAAGAGATACATCAGGAAGACTTGAAGTATTGGAAGAGGAATATGTCACTTTTGATGTTTGATATTAAAATGTATTTTCCTCCAAGATTTTTTAATTCTCAAGAGTACTACCTTGTACACCTAGTAGAAGAGATTGAGCTATGTGGTCCTATTCATATTCGAACAATGTGGCTTGCAGAGAGATATATGAAGGTTTTAAAACATTTTGTTAGGCGAAAGGCTTGACCGAAAGGGTCCATGGTTAAGGGGTACATGGTTTTCCAAGAAATGGTTCATTTGAGTGATTACTTACCTAAATTGCACCTTGAAGCTCCGTGATTATGGAATTATAACCAACCACAATCAATTGAAGGAGAAAAATTAGAGGGTCAAGGGACTTCAAAGAGGATAAAAAGTATACAAAAATGTTGGAAGTAGTTGGTTTTATCTTAAATTTTATAATGTGTGGCTTTAAATGATTATTGATTTTTTGAACAATTCTATTTTTCATTGTAGATGCTAAAGAGTGGGAGGCATTACATTTGTATATTACATACAATTCAGACTTTATGTTGGAATGGATGGAGAAGTACATTGAACAAAATAAATTAGAGGATGAAAAGGCATGGGCCAAAATATATAATAAACATGGTCCAAACATTTCTCGTGGACTGCTTGCAAGCCATAAAATAAAATAGCAAGAGAGATGTTCATGGAATTGGCTAAAGACCAATATTGAACATGAGGCAACAAAAAGGAAGAATACAGTGACACCACAACAATTGAATTTTGTTAAAGGATCTATGAATGGGGAGGTGATACATATATATTAACATATTAGAGATGTTTAATAAATTATATTTTAAATTTTATTTCGTTGAATCTGATTAGTTAATATTTATATGAATTTAGGTAACATATTACAGAGGAATGTGGAATTTTGGTCATCATTTTCACATCAGAAAAGTTGATGAAAAGAGACAAACTCATGATTGTGGAGTTTTTGCATCGTTTGAGGTAGAATGTCATTCACATGAAAATGATAGACAACCAATTACAAGAACACTTCAGTATTATGGAGTGTTGGAGGATATTATAGGGCTTGATTTTGTCTTTCAAGAAATTTATTTTTCATGTTCAATGGTACAAGCTTATCAAAGTGGGTGAAGAAAAAAATATCTTTCTACACAACAATGGATTATATATGATCAATACATCTAGGTTTGAAGCCACTTCTGAACCTTATGTGTTTCCAAATCAATGTGACCAAATATTTCTCATTCCAAATTCAGAACAACTTGGGTGGTGATTTGTGATTGGTTATGATCCAAGAGGATGAAGAGTAACATTTGTTCAAGACACAGAGGACGATGATTTACTTGATGATGCATAAGTTCCCCTTGAAGTTATAGATGGCCAAGATGGATATGATCAAAATTTTAATGCCAATGATGTAGATGACCAAGATGAAGATCATGAAGAGTTTAGTGAAGTGTCTCAAGGACATGAGAAACCACATGGGCATCAAGTTCATGAAGATGATGAATTTATTGATTTTCATTTACCTTTAGTTGAAGGAGATCAAGACCATGAAAGTGATAGTATTAATTTATTTGTTGAATTAGGTCCCATTAATGATGAGCTATATATACCATCAGATGAGGAAATTTCATATGAGGATGACATTGTTTAATCACCATGGTTATGAGGATTGACTACAATATAAATAAATCTTTATAGGTTAGTATTGGAATATGTAGTTGGAAAAATTATCCAATTAAAATAGGGTTTGGTGGTTAGTTATTTACTAAGGAATATTATTTATAAGGTTTGATGGGTATTCCATTATTTTTCTTTGCAAGTTTTGTATCTGGGATTGGTAACTTCATTTTTTATTATCATAAAATGCTATCTCCCATAAAATATGCCTTTTAAAACTAAATCTATTATTTCCTTACGAAGAAATATAGCTTGCAATTTTTTTTTCAATTGGATAAGTTGTTTCACTTTATTATTTTTACTTCTTTAACATTTTACTTGAAAGACACTTTTGTGTTTTGAATCTTTACAAAATCAAAACCTAGGCACTTTATGCAATTGAAACCTAGACACTTTATGCAATTGACACCTAGGCAAGAGAAAGACAATACCATAAAGCTAAGAAAATTTGGAAGCTGAGCATTGTTTATGTTTTTGCTATGTATTGAAACGTAATGAAAACATGTATGTTATTGTTCATGTGCTGGTGAAATTGAGTTATGTTGCTAATATCATTTGCATATGTTCTCTAATAAATATTTTGTCATTTATGTCATTATGTGTTTCTTTAAGAATGTGCCTATGGGTGCTCAAGATTCTACTATGGTGAACCCATTGATCTTAAATGCTTTAATTGAAATACTAAGGAGTGGGAAAGGGAAAAATATTTCTGAGATGGTACATGAGGTAAGTTTGAAAATTGTGTTTTATAGGTTCAATTATCTTGTCTTTTGTATTATATTATGTTAATTTATGTTTGTGGAATGCAGGCCATCTCTAAAGCAACTCCACAAAGCACACATATTGTAGGCATGCAAGATCCAATTATGTTATCTAATGCACCCAATGTTATCCTAAAAGTAATATTCAATCATATGTTTGTGTGGGTTTTATTATGTTATTTCCCTTATTATACCTCTTATATGTGTGCCTTCCAGGGTGTTTCAAGAAGATGTGTTATGCCCTCTACATCTAGACCGAAAACACCTATCACAAGAGTGGCGTCAAGCAAAATACCTCAGAGCATGCCCTCTACATCAAACATGGATGCTCCTACTATCCCTATTGATATGGACATGCATGACCCTTTTAGGAGTACATCTAATCCATCAAATTTGGGTTCAATCAGATGTCTCCCACCAACACCTGGACAAGCTGCCTTGAGGAGTCTTATAGAATCACAATTAAGAATGCTAAGGCTCCTATCAGATACTCCTGGAACTATTGAAACTAGGAAAGAGATACTTAAACAATTTGAGTTATGCGAGAGGACACTGTTGGGGAGTGCAGGGATTAATTTAGATGAACAGGTAAAATTATCTGAAAATATTATCTTACTATTATTTTATATAGTAGATATGTTTTAACTTTGAATCTTTTAACTTTTAACATTGATACAATAGACATGTTTTAACATGGAATATTAACCTTAAAACTACCATAGTAATTAATTGAATGGAAGCTAGGTATTTTTGGAAGTAGTCCTTAATTGACCACCATAGTACTTCATTTTTCTACCTTTGTAGTAATGTGAACAAGTTTAAAAAAAAAGAAATTGTAGCTTGGAATCTATGATAAAATCTTCTATTGCTAAACCCAATTCTGTACAATAAGCCACAAGCCAAACATGGAAGACAAGTGTTTAATGAAAACCTTATTCATGCATAATACTCAAGATTAAAGCTAGAATCAACCTTCACTAGAGGATTTTTTTGAACTGGGTAGACTTCTAATACTGCATGTTGTCTAACTTAACATCTCATATCTACCTGTCATCCTTCTTATGTGTTGCAGAAAAATGAGCTTTCATTATTGATTACAATTTTTTTCATATTACCCTATTCTAATTTTACACATTTATCACCATGTTAAAGTCCATTTCATCATCCTCATTTATCAAGACTTTGTAGGCTTCTCTTCCATTCTTGCAGTTATTCATTCAATTTCTTTGGATAGCCATGTTTTTTTTAAACTTCAATTATGGTGTTCCTTGAGGAGATATCACTTTTTGCTGGGTTCTCAAAAATTTTACATGCATCTCACAAACTCCCACACTTGACATACATGTTGCGTTGCTTATTTTGAAAAATTGTATGCCTAGGAACAAGAAATATCTTCTCATGATGAGAGAATGGATATTCTTACCACCTGAAAGCATGCTCTTGGTAATGCAAAAGCATGCTCTTGGTAATGCAGTCTGCAGTAGATTAAGATATGTATAAGAATATTCAGGGGGGTTGTGTGTACTGAGAAGATTGTGTAGAATCTCTATCAACAAACACTCTCTATGTAAGAATGTGCAATTGAAATTGAGATGGACAATGAATGAGGTTGGCACTGTGTGAGTAGAATTGAAGCATGGTAAAAACATTATTATTTGAGAGTACCAGCAACAAACATCATTTGTAGAAGATTTATCCTCAAATTCCTCACAACTTGATTGCCATGAGACATAATAGGATTCAATTCGTATGGGAAATTTTACTTTCTTAGAATTTAACTTCCATTAGTTCAATTCACTCTTAGCCTAAGGTTAATCATTGTGTATCTTCCATTTTCATATATGGAAGTGATTTCTAGCAAGAAATTATGAAACAAACATAACTATCATACATTATCTACATAGACATTAACTATCATAACTGTGATGTCACTATTTTTTGCATTGCTTTGCATTCATTGTCAATGCCTTGAACATATTTGATATCATTGTCTTATAGAATACACCAAATAATAATAGTCATTGACATGTAGTAGCACTACTTTATCATTGTTTGTCACTCTTCAATGCTGTCATGATCTTGTGTTTATTCATTGTGTGTTCAGCTATTTACCACTATTCTTATTTTTCATTTATTCATTATGTGAAGCCCTTAAGCACTTATAGCGAGGTGAAATTTCTAATAATTTCACAATCTCATTGTAAATACAGGAAATAAATGACAAAGTGACTAACGTACCTATAGGGGCATCTACCTCAATCCCTAAGACTACAAAAATATCCTCAGTAACTACAAAAGGAATGTAAGAAGTTACAATCTTTCTCACCTCAGAAGGAGAAGTCTTGAAGGATGAAATAGGGCTAAAATTCTATCACTTTATTTTTCGTCAGGCAGAACAAATATTTGGCAGTACTATTCAAATGGATTGGAGGAAGCAATCAAATTCTAAGAAAGATGAACTCTTTAAAGATGTCATACGAGCATGTGGAAATCCTAGTTTTGATAAGGAAACTATTCTAAATATTTTACAAAAATACATTCACTCTAAATGAGAGAATTTAAGGTCGAAGCTAACAAAAGACTTGAGATATCCATATCCAGCTTCGACCACAGAAAAAGTGACATGGGATGAACTTGTGAAAGATGCAAAATTTAAGAGGAAGACCCGCAATAATCCAAATTATATGCCATCTGCACAAGGAGGATCTGAAAGACACCTTTTAGATACAACAAAAGAAACTCAAGCTAGGTTGTCAAGTATTTGATCCCATAAATTAGGATCTGGTAGGTACAATAGCATTCATGGTGGCTTGGTAAGTAAACATTTTCATCTAGAGTATTTTCTATTTCTTAAAAATAGTCATGAAAAACTTGTGAGTTAATTGTATATTACAAGTCATTATACCTTATAAATTTGGTTTTAATTATTTATGTAGGTGCACCAATTTCAAAAGGAAGCTTTAGAGGAGGATTTAAAATATGCCTTACTACATGGTTCCCAAGGCCTTTGAAAACGTATGCTAGATAGAGGAGAGAAATTAGTCATTGGTCATGAATCTGAGGCAAGTTCTTTATAATATTCTATGGCTCATGCAATAATTTAATTAGAAGTATTATGTTATTTTAATAAGTTAAACTATGTTGTGTATAGGAAACCCAAGAATCAAACTCATCAAGTAGTTAGCATGAAGAGGAGCTAGAGGAACACAATGACTTGTTTGGTGCACACAATGATTCAGTTCTCATTAATGAACCTCAGCAAGAAACCATCCTAGAATTTCAGCAAGTGGGAAACAAGAATAACAAGGAGGGTGTTCAATGTGATGAACAATCGACACCCACAATTAGACTAGTGCCACAGAGAAAAAGGACACAAAGGAAGAGAATTGATATAAATAAATGAACAAAATATATATTTACTTCCTACCCTTATTTAGTTTTTATTTTCTATTATAAACCTAATTCATATATCACCATACTTGTTGAATGAATAATCATATTGCTTTAATAAGAGATAAATATAGCATTATTATTGTTGTACTTATGATTATCATGTTAATGGTTGTTTAAAGACATTAAGCCACTGATGTACCTAGAGTATTGTTAAGAAATTTCAAGGTTCTGAAGCTTAAACATAGGGTGTGAGTCCCTAAATAATAAGAGCAGAACCACCTAACAACATTGTATAAATATCTCATGTTTTATCAATAATAATAAAGATGTACTTGAAGTTCCATTGATAGAAATGGACACAACAATATTGGTAATGTAATTTCTTATAAACCATCAATTGAAGAGAGTATCCCACCATGGTGGACAATTTCTTACCTTTGGACTTCAAAAAACTCATGTCATTTAATAGTTTTTATACATATACTGTTACTGTTTGTGATTTGCAGTTAGATGAGAAATTAAATTGTGGGGCATTAGAAAAAGACAGCGAAAACAATAGTATAGAGAAAAGAGTGGAAGCAGGGAGACATTGCACTCCTATCAAATACACTAAACTTGTCTTTAAGGTGAGAAATGTTGTATATAGTTTATTTTTTCTTTTCTCTTCATCTTTCTGAGCATTAAAAACACTTCAACAAACTCATGAATGTAGTGAACAATTCCAGTGTGTAGTTTCATATAGCCAAAAGATAATTATCACTTGACAAAAGTAAGCATTATTTAGGATTGTAATAAGTCACAATTTCAAGTTTTCTTGATAGGTCTTCATTTTTTAAAAAATTCTTACAGGAATTAGTGTAGTATGGATTTAGATAGAATTGTTCTGAAGGTAGTTGGCTTACCATAAGTTATGAATCTGCTAAGAATTATCATTGTCTGAAATTTTGCAGTTATGTTGAAAAGTTCACAATTTTTTGAAAAATCTTTAGCGACGAATATGTAATGGATATTGTTGGTTCACTTGAGTGTAAGTCTACAAAATTACCTTCTCATTTATTTCTAGATTTTTTTGTAAAATTTGTTCAAAAATTAATTCTATATATTATGAAAACATTGCTGATTTTTAGATAAGATTTAGAAAATATCAATTCCAAATAATATGTATTAACATTCAAAATTTGTACTTTTTGTTTTACCCAATTCTTTTATTAGTATTCACCTGCAAATATTTCCTACTTGTTATTTTTTCCCTTGCAAGTTAGAGGTGTGCCATGTGTATTAGGCTCTGTGTATAGATTTTGATGACCAGGCGTTTAGAAATTGAAAAGGTCTAGGGTGAATTGAGAGAAGCTCCTTCTATTGAGGCTGTTGTATATTTTGTAATTGCTAAACATGGGGGTTCATCTCATAAGGTCCATTCTCCTGCTCGATGTCTAGAAAGGCTTTATATTCATGTATGCAAGCATTGGAGTCAGGACAAAAGAGCAGGTGTTGAAAGAAATGCAGCCTTTGGGCTTATTTTGGTTTCAAAAGCCTGTGGGAATGATGTTCCAAGGTAAATCAAAACAAAAAAAGTGCAAGAATGTTAATATTGGCTGTCGATTGCCAACTCATTCAAAATACTCATTTAATTATTTTTTGTGGTGTTTATCAATTTTAAAATTGAAAGAAGCATTTCTGAATCCTAAATTTACTATACTGTCAGCTTTAATTTACAAGACCAATGAAAGTCATCAAGCATCATCTTTTTATGACACTAACCTTTGGTTGTTTCTTGGGCAGGAATGTGAGCTCTATGCCATTGCACAAGGAGAAAATTTACCTAGAGCCGTTAGCGCACAAAATCGAGCCACTAATGAGGAAGATATCGGTTTCATTTTCCTTTCCTGTAAAATCAGTGGTAGTGGCCAAGTTTTCTTGGGAAGGGCATGGGGTGCTTATTCTCACGTGATATATATGCATATACTTACATAGAAAATATAATCATTCCTCAAGGATGGGATGATTGGGGTTTGGTTGAAAGGAATAGGTTTGCTATCGCTTCCTAACTCACAAATTTAAGATTCTTATGCTCATTTTAATGTTGTATAGGACTTTGCGTGACACATTTTATTTTTTCTCATTTTCCTTTTTTTGGTTTTCTAATAATGACAGGACCATTGAGTATTGTTGGCGTATGTGACTGATGTGGACCTCCAGCTAGTAACTCTTCTAATCTCCCCTGTCATTTAATGTAGCTACTTCACCCACTGCATTTACTCTTTCTTCCTTCTATCATCTTCCTTTCTCTTCTTCAATGCATCTAGACTTCATTCTAGGTTTTTCTGGAAACTTCTTCTTTTCTTAGCAGTTCAGATTTGTGAAGGAAAATACTCTATTTTTATGTGAGAAGATGTTAAGTCTCTGTTTTGGGAAGATAGAGCAAAGGCAGCTCTGTGAAATGCTTTTCATCTAAACAATATTATGATTGCAGGCATAATATAAAAATCTATTCTCTGTTTATTTTGCTTGGTCTTCTGTGGTATTTCTTTGTTCTGTTTTTTTCCTGTGTTTTCAACAAAGTGGTATCAGAGCAGGTTGAAGAGAAGGGTTCTATTGGAGGTTGAAGAGCAGGTTGAAGATCAAGTTGATTTAACAGAAATTTCAAAGAGTTTTCAAAGTATCAAAGTCAGAAACCCAGTTCATTGAAAAGCGAAAGATTGAAGAAAATAGAAAAAAAAGGGTTTTTCTTCAAAGGCAAATTTCATTTTGAAGAATCATGGCTAGAACTAGTGGAAGTATTTCCCAACCCCAGATTCCAATTTTTAATGACAAAAATTATGAATATTGGAGCATAAAAATGAAAACCCTATTTTTCTCTCAAGGTATTTGGAATTTTGTTGAAAATGGGTTTCCTGAACCAGCAAATCAGCAGGCATATCAGGCACTTTCACAAGCTGATAAAGATTTACTAGAAGAAAACAAGAAAAAAGATGCAAAGGCACTATTTTTCATTCAACAAGCAATGGAGGAATCAATTTTTCCAAAGGTTTCAGCTGCCACAAGATCAAAACAAGCATGGGATAGTTTGCAAACAGCATACCAAGGCACAGGCAAGGTAATAATGGCAAAATTGCAAATACTTAGAAGGGATTTTGAAAATCTACAAATGAAAGACTCAGATTCAATAGACACATTTGTCACTTATGCAATGTCAATAGTAAATCAGCTAAGGTTCTATGGAGACACTATTGAAGATCAAAAGATTGTTGAAAAAA
>MU224248.1:131432-142174 GCA_018584345.1 Thuja plicata
TGAAATATTACTCTAAAATAGAAGAGGCAAAATACCCATGTTTATGTCCACAAGTTGTTGCTAAGGCATTTTTATGTGACACCTCTGCCATTTGCACAGGTAGGTAGAGCTTTGAAAGAGAACTACCACATTTTCGCAGTCTATGATAATTGCTTTAAAAAAAAAAAATTTCTATAAAAAAAGTTCCAGTAGAATTGAGAAACATTTTAAACAGTTTTGATTTCAGCATATGAATAAGTTACAAAAAAAATATGTCTTCTAAGTAGCACAAACCATATCTATACACTGCCTATGCTTTAGAAAGGAAAAGATGTTCATGGCTTCTTCAAACTTCAAGTTATTATGCAGCTCCCCAAGGTTAAGGACATGCCAAAAATTTTTTTTATCATCTATCCCAATCTGAAATCTTAAAGTCCAATTAATTCCAAATATATTTGTTGTATAATGAATACCATCATTTTGGATATAGTGAAGTATTCTTTTTGTCACTCTCATCTGATTGTGATAAGTGTCTGTCATAAATGTGGAAACAAAACTATCATCATAAGAAATATCTGCTCTATTACCTATAGGAGAGATCAGACTATCTGTCATCCTTCCAAATTGCGTCGCATTCATGCTGAATTTGAGTTGTCTTCTGATAAAAAGAAATTAATTAAATTTTAAAAAAAAATATTTCAGTGTGAATGCATTAGACTCAAAGAAAGAGCAGTACATGGGCAAATTGGGTTTTGTAAAAAAAAATTTGTACATTTTTTCATGTTGTCTCTCTAGAGACAATAGTTAAGATCAAAGAAATATTGTCTCCAAAGAGACAAAAGTGAAATTGTTTCTGAAGAGAACAAAATACATATGTTTTATATTGTCTTTACAAGATAATTTTTTAAGACATTTATTTGAAACGCTTGTCTAAAGACAATTTTTGAGAGCTTTTTTTTTTGTCTCAAATCAAGACAGTTTATACAAAAATTGTCTTAAAACCCCCCTTTATGTAGTAGTGGTGAAGTGAAGATATTATAATATCTTGCTAGACTTGTCTCTGCTTGCTTTTGCTGAACTGAGATGGTTGCTACTAAGGGATTCTTATTACTCCTAGGGTGATCCCAGAAAGCTGTGTCCCACTTTTAGGCATGAAGAAAAATCACGCGGATGATTTTTTTTCATTTTTGACCCCTTCGAGCAAATGGGGGTGTTCGTACGAAGAGAAAAAAAACCCATCTCACGAACTACAGAAAATGGGGCATTCGCTCGAAGTAGACCCAATTCGAGCGGACCTTGTGAATGAATGAAAAACAAGAAACTCGCGCAAATTTTCCATTGGGGGTTCGCTAGAAGGGGGTTCTCTCTAACCCCCTTCACTTGAAGGGGTGCTCGAGCAAACCCCTAAATTTGGCCTTCCTCTCCAAAACCAACCAATTCCTGCAAATTTTTTCCCTTTGCAGGTCTCAAACAAGGACCAAATAAAATAGTCTTCTAAAACCCAAATTGAAGATGATGCTACTCTAAACAAGCTTTACAATGACTATGATTTTAATATATATTGAGTTCATTTTGACTTTCTAATTTTAGATCAATTAAATAGACGTTGTCTAGCCATTCAACAACCTCTCTCTTTGATGCTTTGGGAAAAGTAGTAAATTAGGATAAAAATTATGAAACATATGTAGGAAAAGAGTATTTTTGTTACCTTTCTATGAATTTTTTTAAAAATGGATTTCAATATATACAGATTAAAATAGAGTGATCCAAGTGACCTTATGTCTGAATTATAGTTACTGTCACTTTAGAACTTAATAAAGTATGAAATATTGACCCAAAATGAATGAAACCAGTTGCATCCTTTAGATGTTGAAGTTACAAATATAACTTCAAAAGAATTACATCATTATCATATTTTTTAAAAAAAATTATGCTAATCCAAGCGACAGTCACTCCTTAAAAACACTATTTTTCACACAAACCACTTTTCGAAGGAGAAGAAAAATGAATTTGAATGAATTTGAATTTTTTTTAAAAATATATATTTAGAAACTAGAAATAAAATTTTAAAATACTCTAGTTTACATCATCTTCAAATTCCTAATTTTTTTGTGGAAACAAGTGTTCAAAAGTGAAGTTTTTTCTCATAATGTTCATCTTAGTGTCAAAGTTGGCAAAAAAGTGGGACACACTATTATGGGACCACCCCCTATTTTTTCCTTTCCCATTTTTACTATATGATCAATGATATAAAGATTCCAAAATGGGAAATTAACCATGTCGACATTATTGTGCATTTATTAAGGAAGAAGATTTTTTGGGTCTTACCTTAGGGATTTGATACTTCCGCTTGTCCACCTTGACAATCATATTTCATGGTCTTGAATTATATACACCGTGGTATTGATACATATATGGCTGCCCTAGTGATACATCACATATGTCCAAAGGTGTAATATCACACAAGACCTCATCTTTGAATGGTTTGATGCAATACGATAAACAACATTGTTTGTTTGCCTCGAGATCCTTTCCTTGATTCAACCAACAAATAGAGTATGATTGATGACGGGGTTCCATATTTAAATTTAATATTTGTATATTTTTAGCAGATATTATATTATTCTAATTCCCACTATCCACTATGAAATGTGAGGGTTTATGGTTCACCTACATTTGTGAGTGATTAAACACTCTTTATCTTGCAGGTATATGATTATTTTAGTGGAAACTATTACAGAGGGGTCTACTTAAATAATTATTTCAACACTATTATGATCAAAGGGATTTATGAGAAATATATAATCTTTTTGCCTCCACTTCATGTGTTTCTATCGTCACATTCTTCATAGCTCTACAATCCCTTTTACTATGTCGAGTAATCTTAAGTATATCACACCACATGTCTATCTCCATCAGTAATATTTTCAATCTCACGTTCCATGTTGGTGACTAGGAGGTGGGCTTTTTTGTGGTAGTTTGTTTTCTTGAGAATTTTCTACTATTTTCTTCCTTGTCTTTGTTATTATAAAAATATTCCTTCTTCCCTTTTTGTTTAAATTTCTCCTCATTTTTTGTTAAAATGTTTATAAGTAGTTCTCAATGTTTCTATATTTAGGAAGGTCATCCCTATTTAAATATATCCCTGTTTAAATATATCTTTGTATCCTACTATGGTATTTTAGTACATGATGCTTTTCTGAGTCTTGGCTATCGAACTTTGCTGATAAAGCATGGAACTTCTTTTTATAATCTTGCACTATCTAGTCTTTTTTTAATAGCAGTTGTCATTCAACATATTTTTCCTCATAATTATCTTGAAGAAAATACTCTTCCTTAAATAATTCCATAAAGTTCCCCCATGTAGGATTTTCACCCATTCCTCCATCTAATTCATCCACCTCATTTAATTTTTAGTAAAATGGCAAGGAAAGGGCCCTAAACCTAGATAACAACAATTAGATTACAACATAGACTAGAGAACCAGAATTTGGGTCATTACAGTCTGAAGCCAAAAAGTCATCGGACAAAAAAATTAGTTAAAAACATATGAGTAGTTCTACCAACTAAATCTAAACTATCATATTACTATACTTATCCATACTCTTATTTAACCTCGACTTCCTATACCAAAAACATCTTTTACCTAAGAGCACAAAATGCATGTTTCAGTTATAGGTATCAGAACAAAAAATAATATCACAAAGTTCAACCTTAAAATCCACAAAGATAACAACATTCCAGCTATAATGGAGTTAAAATATGCAAGAGATCATTTAGAATTGGATATAGCCTCCCAGTCCTTTGAGAGGCGATTGAGATCCTTCTTCGAGTAGTCCACATTGGTGTCCCCAAGTTCCTCTTCATCTTTATCATCTTGTTTCCTCTTCTTGGTGATTTTCCTCAATTTAATCTTTCCTTTAGCCATTTCGAACACCACCTTCATCATTATACAATTCATTAACCTGCATAAAGAAGATATAGAAGCATTGAAATCAACTTTTGAAATAGTAGGAGGAATAAAATTTTCTAGAGAAATCAATCTATTCTGCAGGTCCTTTATCTGAATCATCATGGGATTATCCCTTCACATTCGAGGTTGGGGGAAGGGGACATTTTTTTGATGCATTCTTCCTTAGGAATAACAGGGGAGGTACAAGCCATGTTCACCACCTCCTCAACATCCTCCAAATCGATAGTAATCTCCTATTATTTCTCTTCCTTAGTATCCTAAAGCTCTTTAGTATCCTTATCATAGGCTTCATCATTTAAGCTATCCATTCCTTCACTCTCCTAAGGTTCATACTCTTGGTTAGTATGAAGGACCACCTCCTCTTTAAATTTTTTTCCTTTGATCTCCTTCCTACTCCTCAACCTAGCAGCCCTGCACTCCCCAGGACTGATATCATGCCTTTTCTCTCCTAAGCTATCCAATTTCTAGTCTTTCTAAGAGTCATTTTACTCTTCCATATCTTCTTTTTCCTCATCAATGTAGTTTCTTTTTCCTCCAGGTTTTCTCTTTCTAATCTTGGTAGGGACAAACTTCTTAACATGAGCTTTTATTTTAATAGGTGTAGTATCAAAGAGAGTTTCTTCAAATAAAACACCAAGGGAGGACTTTTACCTATCATAAGGTTTCTGGATTTTACTATTTTTTTTGGTCTTGGGTTTAGAGTTCACACTCTGAGGGAGAGGGTCCCTACAAACCAACTCAATTTTAACTGTGCTCTTAGGATTTTCTTCAATCTGATGTTCTTCCTTCTGGGGATGAGTAAGAAACCTGCTACTCATAAGAGAGTTGCTAAATGGAAACTAATACATGACAAATCAATCCCTAGCACATAGGAGTATAATCACCCTTATTTATATGTGATTACTCGGTGACAAAAATAGAAAATAAGGAACATCAATTTTTTCACTATGCCTAATGTGATTCAAAATGGGAAAATGGTACTCATGAAAAGTAGTATACCGAGCCTCAAGAATAAATTATTTCATCACATGAAGGAAATAAAAAGTGTATAGAGGGGGAAGGGAGGAATGATCATAACGATTATGAGTTGACACAATCACTAATTTCTCACCCTTCTCAAATAATTTCTTCAAATATTTCTTATAATCTCCAGTGCTTGTTCTTTCAACCCTACCTCCAATACAATCAAGCCTTGTAGCCTCAGCAACTATCTCTAGCATCACACAAAATTTAAAAATTGAATGGACACATTTCCTTTATGCCAAGATTTAACAAGCTTCATTGAAAGGGCACTGTTAAACCAATTCATCCCTTGAATATAATTTATTAGCCTAGTCCATTTTTCTTCCTCACAATTTTTTCCATTTTTCATTAGCTCCTTGCAGTCTCGTGGTTCCAACTTCTCGAAAGGCCCACACATGATATGAACTTCCTCAAAGCTAATTTGGGTCTCTTTTAATGTCATATCAGTAGGCCCTTGTCTTAAAAAATAATAAAAGCATAAAGGCTTTATTCGTGTTTCTAAACTAGAACATAAGGTTCTTCAAGACAGAAATGAAAATCCTACAAATTAACTCCTTTGTATAATGACATTTAATAATAATGTTAGTGTTTGGTCCTCTTAAAAATGATCTTTGTGAGATTTGAAGTGACAATTGCCATGAGTAAAGAGAATTTAAGTGATGCAATTATCTATGCCTTATTAATAAATTTAGCTTCCTTATAATTAATGCAATAATCGTATTTCCTTATTCAATAATTAATAATCCATCTAAATCAAAACAAAATACGCAACCAATTAGGACCCAGATTAGAGATGTCCACCTCAGCATTCATTAACTTATTTCTCCCATGCCGATTCCTGCCAATACATCTTTGATTTTTATAGCCACCTCATAAGTATTTATTAAGAAAGCTTTATTCTCTAAGTTCATAGAGATCTCGTTCCCACGCTTTCTATAGTTATTTTCAAGATAACCGTTTCCATAGTGACTTTTAAACACTTGGGTTTTTTCATAAAAAAATAGGAAGACAAACACAGTTCTCTCTCATACTTTGATTCTTCATTGTGATATTAAAAGGGAAAGGACCCCACATGGTCAAATTAAAAGCACCAATCCACATAATCCACCCACATTGGATAAGTAAATTAACCTTTTTTCCTTTCTTTGGTAAGAATTTAGTTTCACCTTTTTGGGCACACATCAAAGGTAATATAATCTCAATCTTCTGCATCGAGTCCCAAATTTACCATAAAATATTCAAAATAATTACCCTCTCTTAGGGTATAGATGAGTCTAAATTGACTAAAACAAGACAACATCCTCTTTCAATATTCATCAGGATTGCAATGTACTAGCGACATCCTTTTTTTTTTTGAAGATGGTGTATAATGATTTTGGATTCCACCTTCATAATAACTCTGCCAAAATTAAGTTTTTTCAAGTGCTTTATTCCATGCCAAGACACCATGGCTTTAGCATGGTTATTAGTCCCAAGTACCATATTTTTATCAAATCCTTCTATCAAATTCCCTTTCCAGTCTCTTATAACTCCTCCAGTACCAGAAACACCCAAGTTCGCTTTCGCAAAACCATCCACATTACATTTTACCCAACCAACCCCTAGATGGATCCAACTAGTAAGCTTTCTTTTCACAATATTATTCTAGTCTATATTAAGAAAGTCTCGATGCATATTCTAGATTTTTTTTATTCTTAAGTCACGCAAATTAGGGACAACTTTCCCTTCCCTAAAAGAAGCAACGTTAAGGTTTTCTCCAACTTGCTACTTTATGATCTAAAATAGAGTAGAGATGGCTATGTCCTAGTGCCTGAAAATTCTATTCTTTCTCTCCTTCCAGACCATCTAGGCCATGAAAGAGAGAGTTTGGGCCCACATATTCTTGAGAATATGCTGATTTAGAAACCTAAAAATCCATTGGACAATAAACAAGCTCATAGTGCTCGGCATGATCCAAACCACATTAAGGGAAGAGAGGACACGGTGTTAGATCTCTTCAGTTAAAGGGAAGTCAATAAAGATGTGATCAATAGATTCATTTTTATTTTGACAGAGGAAACATCTATTAAAATAATAAAAACCACGCTTGTTTAGATTACCTACAGTGAGGATCCATCCATGGGAAACAACCCAACAAAAGTAATTGATTTTTGGAATAGCATTTGGAATCCAGATATGTCTCCACAGATATTCATTATTTTTCCAGCCTTTCTAAAACCCAATAGTTCTAAATAAAAGGGAAAGAGCCTTAAGAATTTGATCTCCATATCCACCTATCTCCCTAAGTTGGGAGAAAATTTCTGAATCTGACAATAATAGAAATAGAGATTTCAGATCCATCATGAGTTGATTATTTATTGAGGGAGGTAAGTTTGATTTTTTTTGTGAATTTCCTATAACATCTTTCCAATTAGCTCTTCCTTCATTCAAATTAATATACTTATCCACATAGATTCCAAATTGATTTGCACCTTGTTTTTATTTGGGACAAGGAATTAATATTAGTGAGAGGTTTATCTTGATACCATATATCTTCCTAGAATCTATGTTTTTTATCATTCCCTATGATCAATCTACCACCTTTCTTAAGAACATTCTTCACATTGACTATAATTTTCCAAAGGGGGGGATCCCACCAAGGAGATTTATTCATATAAGAAGGTATTAGTTCATCCATTACCAAGATACTAAGCCTTCATTACAATAACTCATTCCTTTCTACTTTCCATAAGAAACCATCCTATATTTTAAACTGCCTAATTGTTCTAACTCCCACCCCCCAAAATTCTTATGGATATGCACCTTGTACCATTTGACTAAATCCATATGTGGCTTATCCTCCATACTTTTCCAAAAGAACCTCTTTTGGATTCTCTCAATAGAATAAGAAACTAAACTTGGGATTTTGAAGAGACAAAGAAAGAACATCAGAATGTTTTGCAAGCATGATTTGAGCATTCCCATTTTCCCAAATAGACTAGGCAATTTCCCTTTCCATCCAGTAAGTTTCCTCTGTAATCTCTCAATAAGACTATTCCAATATATGGGGGAAGATAATTTGGATGTAAGGGGAAGACCCAAATAGGAATTTGGCATAGTGGCAACCATAAAACCCAAGATCCTGGAAATCTTATTCTATAGGGAATTGTCAACATTAAAAAACTACAACTTAGTCTTATAATAATTTATCTGCTCGCTAGAAATCATAGCATAACTATCGAGGATATCCTTCTATTTTCTAGCTTCAAAGATGTAGGCCTCTCCAAACATGATAGTATCACCAAAATAATGTTGGTAGAAAGGGGCTAAACTTGAGAAGCATCTTTCAGTCCCCTTAGAGCATTGGACTCCCTAAACTTCCTAATATTTCATCCCAAAACTTCAACCACCATGATAAAAAGGTAAGGTAAAAGAGGGTCTCATTTCCTCAACCCTTTATATGTAGAAAAACTCCATTAGGATGATCATTGAAAAATAAATAATACTTGGTTATGGTGAAAAAATTAATGATCATATTGAAAAGAAATATTTTAATACAAACTTCTTCAGAAACACAACCAGAAATTGCCAGTCAACTTTATCACAAGCCTTCAAAATATCTATCTTCAATATCATGGAAGCTTTTTTATTTTCTTGCATTGAGTGCACAATCTCATGGGTGGTCATAATAGAATCCATAATATTTCTAACCCTAGCAAAACCTTTTTGGTTATATAAAATTAGTTTGTCCAAAACCTGTTGAAGTTTGTTGACCATCACCTACATAATTTTTTTTACATAGTATTTCATAGACTAATGGGTCTAGAGTTAGACATAATTTGGGGATCAACAACCTTGGGAATGAGAGAAATATAAGTAGATTTGAGTTGTCTAGAGATCTTACCAATTATGAAAAAATCTCTCACCGTATTGAAAATATATATCCCCTATAATTTCCCAATACTCTTTGAAGAAAGCCATAGGAAATCCATAAGGTCCAAGAGAATTAAAGGAGCCAAAGGAGACAAAAATTTGTCACTTCGTGTAGGGAAACTAGTTTAGAAAGTTTCTTATTATCATCTTAATTGATTATATAGAGAATAGCCTCAAATAACCTGTCACACTCTGAGAAGAAAATATTAGCATTACCCTGAGTGTTGACAAAAAAATTCATAGCGTCTCTAGAAATATCTTCTTCATCATCCATAATAATACCATTAGGCAACAAAAAATTCATAATTGTGTTTCTAATTCTATGCTTCAGGGAAGATTGATGAAAGAATCTAGTACTTTTATCTCCTTCAGTAAGCCATTGAATTATGGAATTTTTCTTCCAAAAGATTTCATCTTGCTTATTCAGTCCAACCCATTGCTCTCTTATGGATGTCTCTTGCTGACAGATATCTAGATCATTATCTCCTTTCTCCATTTTCCATTGGATGTCACTTATCTCCTTCAACATAACTTTTTTCCTAGAGAAAATGTTACCAAATGAAGACCGATTCCATCCTCTAATTTTATCTTTTATGATTCTGAGTGTTTTTCAAACTTGGATCATTAGGGAGTCAGCTAAATGGGTCTTCCTCTACTATTCAACCATTCTTCTAATGCTTGGGTGAGTGATCCACATAATTTAAAACCTAAAGGGGGAGGGAAACTTCCTACTACAATCCTTCCAATCTAGCAAAATGGAACTGTCATATGATCTTATTCTTGCGTGTGTCATGAAATAAAAATCAGCAAGAGTTGACCAATTAGAGGATAGGACAAATCTATCCAGTCTAACCTTGATTATACTAATTTCCTATGTTCTATTGGACCAAGTGAATTCAACACAATAAAGATCAATATCTATCAAACACATGGAGGTTAATAAATCCCCTAATTCCAACATAATTTCACTCAAATCTTCAATACAAAAATAATTCTTCAATGGAAAGAGGGGAGAGTTAAAATTATCCCCTATCATCCACTTGATAGATTTATTTCTAAGAATAAGAGCAACATTTATCAAATTCCAAGATATTCCAGAAGCAACATTTGTAAAATAGATAATCAAACTATTGCTACAAGATTATAGAAGGGTCTACCATATTAGGGTTCTATAATGTAGAAAGACCTCTAGAAGTGTTAATAATTTTGCAAGTAACCAACTCTGCTCCATACCAAATATTGTTGATAATCTTCTTAAAACCCTATTTATTCATTTTCATTTCCTCAAGGACCAGGATATCATCTTTGTTCTCTTGAATGACACATTTCAGCATGTATTGTTTATTCAGGTTGTTAAATCCCCTCATATTCCAAGATAGAATTTTCATAGGTAAACCTAGAAAATAACAAACCCCCACTAAACAACCACACCTTGGGCCTCCTCCTCCCGGTCCATCCGTATAACACAGGGGCCTGCGAAGTCTGTGAAAAATTCCAAGAAAAAAATTATTAAGATCCCCACACATAAGTTGGATATATTGGAGGACTCTCATGTTTCGGACTCTGTAGATTGCATGGAAGAAAAAGGGGCTGACAGCACTCCCGAGACAGAGTTCAAGCCCAAAAAACAAAAAAATACTGAAACCCTTGTCAATTTAGAGGTGGATCTTAGCAGGTCTAGCCGAAGGAGGTCTAACAGAATTGCCAAAGAGAAATACAAAATCAAAATACTGGAGATGGCCTCCAAAGAGATCTCCCTCACTGAAAATGCCTCCCAATCCACTAACTCTAGAAAGGTCTCCTCGGAAGGCTGCATGAGCCCGACCGCTAACACCCCCCTATCCAACCCCCAGAG
>MU224248.1:142224-167074 GCA_018584345.1 Thuja plicata
CTCTCGGCTGGAATGGAGGAAAAATACAATTTTACAGGCACCCTCAAAAGTAAATTTGTGAACATTGACAAGGAAATTGCAGAGATCAAAAAGGGTATGCAGGACATGATGGACCTCTATAGGAGGACAAACAAATTTTCTCTGAAAGTGATGCATGCCTCGGCGTTAACCCTTTGCAACGTGCAGGAGAAGCTGGCTGACGACAATCTGGAAGCGAATGAGGAGAATAGAGACCTGTTTCTATTTCTCCAGGAGGAATGGGCATGATCCCTACTATCCAAATAGTTGGGAGAGAAAAATTAATCTTGTTGCCGATGGTTTTGGTTTTTTGGTCTGGGATGGTCCCTTGGTTACCCTGCTCTGTTACGAGGGTTAATTTTAAGTTTAAAATTTTGTTTTGGTGGAGCCCTGCGTGGCTTAGTGTCATTATTTTTAAAGACGTTACTGTTAACAAGCTCTCTGGTTTTACCTTTTTAAGTAGATTTGAAACTTTTGTTTTTGATAGAGGCAGAATTTTAATGCCTGTGATAAATTGTTAATCTACTTTAAGCTTCGACTGGTGCCATTAATATGCTATTAATGTGCTTCTAGTCCTCTGTTTCACGGGCCAGCACCCTCTTGCTGCTTATTTTATCAAAAACCACACCTTGGGTTGTTGAACTACTACACATCCCGAGTGGAAACCTCATTTTTTTTAATATTTCTTGACATCAAAGAAGCCATCTATGGTTCTATATTTTACAATTGCTACTTCCTTTACTATTTCTATTTCTCAACTCTCTTTTTGTGTTGGCATGCCTTGCTTAGATTCACTACCCACATCTAGTTTTTTCCTCCTCTTACCTTTTTCTCCAAACACATTCTAGTCCAAATCAACATCATTGGCCTCATCAAAAAATTTGTATCCTTTTGGGGAGGTCTCAAAGAGAGCCCTCATAATAAGTGTTTTTCCCTCAAGTGAGAGGATCCACATAGACCACTAGCAGGATTTGGCGACACAATAATATCACTATTCTCTTTGTTGTTCTTTGACTCTTTTTTATTTGTAAGATCATTTGACCCCATCATATTAGGTTCATGCTTAAGTGAAGAAATCTTATTATTCTGCTAGCTGGTGGGTTTCTTCTGTGTCACTCCATCCGAGTGTGTTATATTCAACTGTACCATTACTTTATCCAAAACATGTGTATGGGTCGAATAAGGATAGAGGCAGTCTTGTCCAAACACCTAGTCTCCTTAGCATTATTGTTTATAATGTTATCTCTAAAAATATTAGTGTTCTTCTTAATCAAGTTTAAAGAGTCGGTTTGAATAACAACATTTCCTATATGTAGAACATGATGAGGAATAAAGGGATTAGATGCAGAAGAGGTTGATGCACCCAAATCCCCCAAGGAAAGCATACTAGATTTGAGGACTTCATACTTAGCCTCGTCATATGGGGGAAACCATATATGGGATCTTCTTATTATTTTATGGAACACCACCTTGATTATTTAGCTTCTCTTTCCCTCCTTTCTAAAATTTACAAAAATTTCTCCATCATTTGTTATTCTTGCAGATCTTATAGATCATAGTAGTATTCTCATATTCCAAGAGTTGGTCCAAAGAACTAAATTTAAATTGAAGTATGATATGGGTAGGAAACAACATATTCAACTCCAAATTAATTGAGATCCTAGAAAAAGGAGATGGTACCTCTATTGAGTTATCCTATCCATAGCTAATAAAGAACAAAAGGACTCATTAATACCTCTAAACACTTGAATATTCCAAAATTCCAGAGGGAGGCCATGAAGACACACCTAGGTAAGGGATAGAGCACCAAGATCATTTTGGGGTTTCATCCTAGGTTTCCATTTGGACATATCTAAAATGTTTATTTGGTTACTAGGTCATAGGTCCATGTGCTATTGGATATGACAAACAATAATTCCTCTTCATTTATAAATCTAAGAAGAAACATAATGTGATCCACAACATTAATTTTAATACTCCCCTTAAGACTCCAGCGGGTCACTACCCATTTATGTAATTTATCAATAGAAGGTCTAAAAGATAGGAACCTAAAAACCAAAGATAGCTACCAATCATTAGCAGTCTCAATTGGGATTTTGTTTAGTACCTAAATAGTCATGTCACTGAACTTGCAAGATGCTTCATACCTTTTCTTTTCCACACTTTTCTTCATAGAAGGTGATTTAACACCCAACACTTTGTGAACAAAAGAAGTCAATTATTCCTATCCTAAGAAGAAATCAACAGACCCTACAGGCACCTCAGAAGAGGTCAAAGCCACACCTAGAATCAGAAGATTTTTCATTATAGGTCAAAGTAGAAAAACCCAAGCCCACAAACTTAGCACTAGGAATCAAGGTAGCAGACCCTAACACCATCAGGGGAGTATGAATCATGGAGGAACCTGAGGGAATCTCCAAGAGAAAAGACAAAAAATATTTTGAGGAGAGATCTCGGGAGACTCAGGATGGGTCCCCCACAAGTGGCCCCATTACAAGATGAAGGAAGCTGTAGGAAGCTAGAAGTAGCATTATGAAACCGTAAGAAGAGGCCATAATTTTAGAATTGGAAGAAACAACGTGAAAAAACTATTACTTATATTGTTACTTTCATCTATTACTATACTTTTCTTCTTCGCTAAAAGTTTACCTTCCCATGATTATTTCACATGTACTTTAGCATTGAGAAGTGCAAACATTATCTTCTCTACATTTGAAAAGGTATTCATATAAAAATACCTATCCAACTTTGATAACCATTCATCCACAACATCTGCATATATTTTACCTTCAAAATATGCGATATCAAAATTTGCATGCACCTTGAATGGGGCATTATTATTGAATGGCCTTCCTTATATATTTGGTGGCCAATTTTGGTGAATAATTTGAGGTAATTTCACTATCACAACGTCACTCTATATGTTTAGAGCTTCTTCCACCATATTTTTTATAGATTTATATTTGGGTCTCACATCTTTGGTCAACTATGCCTTAATGGATGATAAATTGATGGGTTATATGTCTCTAATCCTAACTTATAGTAACCTAAACATGTACAATGTAATATATAAGAGATCTAAATTTAGCAATGAATTTTTTAAATAATAAAAGGTAAGTGGAAACCTCTATGTATTGTGAAAATTATGGACAATAGCATAAACTTGAAAATAAGAATTTTACATCTCAAAAGTCGCCAATAGATGCATTTAAAAGATTCTTTAAACAAAAGTGTGGAATCCAAAGAGTCTTAGGAAATCAAGCAATTCAAAATGAAGAGTTTCTAGAAAATAAAACCATAAGTTCAAAATTACAAATATTTTGAAAATTACAAAATTGGGTAACTAAACTTGGTATGGCCATAACTTTCTACTAGTAGCTCAAATTTTTTAAATTTCTCATTTATTGGAAAGTTATCAAAGAGTACTAGTTTTAGTTCCTTAGAACGATACCTATGATAATCATTCCAAGAAACTGACAACACTTCCAACACCTAATTTCTCTTTGAAGACCCTAAAAAATGTGATTTTATTTCAATGTAGGTAATTAAAAATATATAATTTTTCATATTTTTTTATCTTTCTCATTCATGTTAGGTCCAAAATACTCTAGGGCTTCCCCAATGTGGCTTGGATCATCCTCAAATAAATCTTGATATTTTTTTGTCATGTTCTAGATCAACTCCTGATAGCTCCTGATCACTCTTGATACAAGCTGAATTGCCCTCATATACTAGATCAATACATCATTTTCTTTTCTCCTTAACCATGTTGGTCCTATTTAAAAGATTATGGCTTTATTTTTTCCTTGGAATTTTTTCCTTTCTATTAATTATATTACAAATGGTTAAGTGTAAGGTCAACCTTTTGAATTTCTACTATTTTTTTCATCCTAGGGTTATTTGTAAGGTTGATTTCCTTGAGAATTCATTAATTTATAGCCTTAAGTTCATCTGTTAGAGTTGTGATCTATATTATAGAGCAGGGGCATTACATCCTTATGTATTATACTAATAAGAAATGTTATAATTAATTAGTTGCATAATTGTGTGTAAATTTTCATGATTTGTTTATTTCATTTTGCATCCTCATTAATATAGTCCTATTATATTTACTAATATATATTTCTATTATATTATATTATATTATGGCTCAAATAGTAGCTGGATATATATGACGTGTCATTCTTGTCAAGTTTGTTCTTTGATAGTTTACAATTAACTCTTCACAGACAAAAAGAAATGTGTTATTTAACTATATCAATGGGTCGCAAGGATTTGAGGGGAAAATAAAGATGGTCAAAGAAAAGGGTAGTTTGATTGGCTTAGAAATGGCAGTATGCCAATAGGGGACTTAATTTTTCATATTTTTCAAGTATTTAATTTGGAAATCTATTGAAACATATATTTAACAATATGTTTGGTATAGGATGGCAATGATTAGGAAATGCAATGTTTAGCTCCAAAAGGCCATAAATTTTCATATCAAAACATATCTAGAGAAATAGTCCATATTACCCATTACAACCTCTATATTAATGACTAAAATAGAATGATTCTCACTTTTGTAAACATATCAGAATGAAGATGATTACTATTGCTTTGATTGAATAAAATTTCATCTATAACTTGTGTGAAAATATGCAGTACACTTTCGTAATTAGAATGCATAATTCCAAAAACTTCTTTAAAACAAAAAGATAAGGGACCCCTCAACCCCACCATAACTATTTTTGTTGTTCAAAGACTTCGAGATCATCGCAAAAGACAAAAAAAACTATGCAAGAAATTTCAAAAAGACAAATGCAAAAGTAACTAAATATTGCAATACATCATTTATCATATATAATATAAAAATTTGAATTGGTGGAAATACAAATAACATTAAAATATGAAACAATGGGATAAAATTAGCTCCATATTTCTTATCAAGAAATAATAAACAAATTTGTAAAAATACTTAATTCGTAGTTGTTATGTTCTAAACTACTTCTAATTGACATTGTTGGCAGCATATTCAAGAGTAGCATCAAATGTCTACAAGTTAAATTAAAGTGACTTCAATCATAAGTTTGCATTATACTTAGAAGATAAATGTAGTTATTTCAAATTCTAATTTACTATAATTTTATTTATTTTTATTTAAAAAGCCACAACATTAAGAATTGGTGTGAAAAAAACTAGAATGTAACAAAATTGTCTTATTATTATCCCCCTTAACATTATTGAGCTCACTATTCAAATAGTCAATATTATTGGTCAAAATTCATCTTTGACTATTGAATTAAATTTTAATTAACAAAAAAGTCGGTCAAAACAATTTTTAAATTGATCCCTACTAAAAAATACATATTTATCTTATTTATTGACCAAATAAAATATTGACTATTGTACTTAATTACGTTAAAAAATAATACTGAAAAATAGTTTTCCTTTCATACATAAGTACAAAAATTGCCTATTTTCTAAACATACTTAACTTTTGAGTGAATTAATATATGTATAGAGGTCACCAAAAATAATGACCATCTATATAGATGTGTCTTTTGTTAAAAACAAAAACATCACTTTGTGGAGAATTCATGTTCTTGAAAGAGAGGTCACAAGTTCAAATTCCAAGGAGGTAAGTTATGTATGCTTAGTTTGTAGCACAATTAGATACCTTTCACCAAAAAAAGCCTTGTCCCATATTATTATCTAGACCAAAAGAGATGACTGGTACTCTAGACTATAATAACTACTTTCCTTTGCTTTCACATTATTATTTTTAAGCCATTTACATTCTAAATTTTTCTGGATTCCCCTTCATGGTGCAATAGGTAGATACACATTTGCACAATTCTGCTGAATTTTGTTAAATGACGAATCTAACATTTTGTGTGAAGATTGATTTTAAAATTGTTTCTTATCGTTGTAGAGAAAATGATACTTCGCAGCAAATGTCAAGCTATTTATAGAGTGGTTTCCTCATCTTCACGACGCATCTTATCGATTGTAACTTGGTACCGTGTCTTACGCGTCGTTCAGCTGAATTATAGCTTTAATCAATGCCCACTCGATTCCAAATACGAAAAGTCAGGAGCTCCGTACAACTATTATTACACGCTGTGACTCTGCGCAATTCACATCACATCGATTTGGAAGATCGTTAGACAGAATATGGAAACCACTGACCGTCGGCACCGAAGGATCCTTCGCAGTAAATGTCAAACTATTCGCGTCCTATCTACGATGAAAATAAAATTTAACATCGTACGAGAATTGCTGTGTTCTCATAGATGATACGACTAAAAATTTGCATTTGGAAGGTATCGCTAAATTACAGATTTTTCAACAGACGCGGTTACAATTATTTACTCGTCTTTAATATTTGGGTTAAAGTTATGCCGTCTATAATGTTTGAAATCTTACAGGTTTATACGTTCATGATTGAAATTTTAAGACGATGTTAATGTTGTACAAATTTTATTCAAACATGCTAGCATGTTAGATTATTTAAAGCTCTTGATTAAGGTTAATTATGAGAATCTGACGAACCAAACATTGTGTAAAATAATCTAACATAAACCAAATTTATGAATTTTAACTTTAACAAACTTTTTACTCAAACATTAATTTCTAGTAATCTTCATAAAATATATTCATGTATGAAAAACTTTTGATTTGAATGCTCATCAGTTGAGATTTTGAAGCGAAAAGACAAACCCAAAATAACCTCTCAGAAACAGCATGCACCTCGTGTACCCTACTTTTTAAAACAAAATATTTTAAATAGATTGTAATAAACTTGATACATGCACATACTACTAAGTCATTAGAGCCATAATGGCATAGTTAATTTCCAATCCATTAACCCCTAGAGGAAAGATGACATTGTACGAAAATCTAAACACATTTTGGTAGTATAACAACAAGTAAATCGGTCTTCATATGAGAGTGCTACAGTTAGAAATTTGTTGAGTAGACTAAAAGTGGGGATGGGAATGCTCATCCAAGATATCCAAGTCAAAATAACACATCGAAGAACTCTATTCTCGTAGGTCCGTGTTGAATTTATATCCAACTAATGTGTAGGCTCTCTGAACTTTTATTTAAAATCTCACCTAGAGTGAGCATGTCAACATATCTCTATAATCAAAAGAGAATTTCAAACCTCATCCATGTATTCATCTGCATATGAGAACCTGTAATGAATCAATCCATGTCATACTTCAAATGTAGCATAGCATCATGATGAAGTGATCAAGAAAATGATCATATATCAATACAAAGAGAACCAACCAATATCAATCTCAAAATCCCAATTGTGAAATCAATAACATAAGCATGAGTTCATGATCCAACTATCTCCTCCTTAGAAATCACATGCTCCATATGAACATATAAAACAACTATATCATGAGAAAAATATAAACTTGTAACCAAGAGTAAGACATAATAAAAACCATCTTGTCAAATACAAATTACCTATTAGAAAGAAGTCATAAGTGGACATCTCAACCAAAAATTTCCAAGAGTCCTTCATCACTCAACAAGATACCAACGTCTTTAATGTAATAAAGATAACCATCTTCTATGAATAAACATACAAATGTCAACAATCCTTTTGCAACAATGGGATCTAAAAGTACATCTAAACATCTCCAAACACTAGAGAAGATCATTCACCATCAAGTGATAAATCCACATCACTACCCATAATTCTCACTAAATCATGATAGTCACACATGGCATTGTGATAACCATATCCTAGATGAGGATTATTTATGATTCTAACACAATCATGTACTACACTTACAATTTTTATAACAAAAAGTAGAATCAAGATATCAAAAACTAGAAGATATTTATATGATGGTACAAGTCCCCAAAACTTACTACCAAGGTGCTTAAAAGCATTATCCATCCTCTATCACAAGTTATCATGCCAATGTAAAAATGACCACAAACAAACATAAGGAAAGGCCTTTAGGACTAGTCCTACATGTTATACCTTTTTTTTTTGTATGTTCTATGCTATTTTGTAAATGTTCTACAAATGTATTTAATATCAATCAAATTTATGAAAATCGTATACTTTGAATAAGATGTTCACATTATATTTTGTATACTTGACCATTTATCCTAACATTGTAAGCTAGTAGTACCCTAAGTATTGGACGCTTTTACAAATTTATAAATAGGAGACATTTTATCTCTTCAATATTTTAATAAAAGGATGCTTGGATTTTCTATACTTTACCGCAGGTATGAGTGTAAGATCTTAGTCCCACTAAAGAATGAACTAAAAGTATTCTCATAAATTAGTATCCCTAACAATTTCAAACTAGGTTTAAAACCCATTTGGGCATGTCTATGTAATTTATTCATGAGTGTGCTTAATTATAGAGCCATTCAGGTAAACTTGATATATTCTTCAATTCTTAATGCTTTCGGTGACATATGTTTTCTATATCTAAGTCATCTGGTCATATTGTCTTAGAAAATAGGCTCAACTTTTGAGGGATAGAAGTTTGTCTTGCAACTTGGAAATCATCTATCTTTTTTGAGATATCTAAAAATTTTATTAAAAAAAAGTGTAAGTTCATATAAACAAAACTCTCTTTCATATTTCCAAATTCTAAGAAATATAGCATATTCAAAAGACAAATCCATATTCTTCAATGCAAGCAATTTGAACAATTCAGGTCCACATATATGCATTGCAAAAAAGCATTGAAGAATTAAAGCCTTTGATAATAATATTGATCAAGTATGTTATGTAATTTCATATTGTAAGGTTTCTCTATTATGTTATAGGACATCATGAGAATCAAATTACTTTCCTAGTGTGAGATTTCATAAGAGGGATTTGTAGTTGAGGTAAGATCTTGTCATTTCAATCATTTGTTATTGTTAGAATTTAACCTTGTTATGTTATGCATGTAATCACATCGTTGCACATTATGGAAGTAAGGAAAATCACAAGGAGTTACAATTTAGAAACACCCTATAGTGCACAACCTTATACCTCCTTTTTTATGTGCACAAGTGTAGATGAGGTAGTGGAAAAACTACTAACAAGTAGAGTAGGTAGTGAGAAACATTACAAAATTCTAAATGGAGTAAAATCATCAAACAAGCGTACCTAGTGCACATTTCTCCAATTATTCCTATAATTTTAGGAGATAGGTGTGTAAAGCTTCCAAATCTTATTTCTATCAATCTTTTCAAGTCTTTATCATCTTCAACCTAGGGTGCCTAGTAGTTATATGTAGTAGAGTCTACTCCAAATTACATTTCTAGGTCACTCTATCTATCTTCATCTTACATATTCCTCACTATTCTGATTTCTCCTTCTATATCTACTATATTCTACCAAATTTACCCCTTTTACCATATCAAGATTGGTTCACTCACACAAAATTCACTTTTTTAGTCTTTTATATACAATATAAACAAGAATCCCAATGCATTTATCTCCCTTAGGGATAGAAGCTTGGTCAATTATTGTTTGTAATGATATAGATTGAGATATTTAGATTGAATTGATAAGCCTAGAAATTCTTTTCTTGCATTGTACATATTTGTAAAAGGATTCAATGCTAACATTCCTCCCTTGTTATCTTTAACTTTTTTACAAATGTACCCCCAAATCTAACCTTCCCAAGAGATATCCCGTTAAGCATTAGATAAGACAAAAAAATATTGATTAAATAAAACAAACACATATTCTAGAGAAGAATTTTATTTGGAGAAGCTAATCCTAAATAAGGTAGAACCTTGTTAAGGATCTGTGAAACCCTTTTACAGGTGTAGTTCTTAGATTGTCATTTCATAACTTTCAAATTATAGATCTTATAAATTATTGGGCAATATCTATTTTGAGGTATATTCATAAAGGTCATCAAATTCTTTTTATGACCTTTAAAATAGTATAATTCTTGATTGTTGTCACATGAAATTACTAGGAAATAATGCATATTGAGCACATGAAAATCCCTAACCTGTTGTCTTAAAGAGATCTTGAAAATACATGTATGGTTTAGATTACAAATGAAAGGAAATAGGAAGGAAAAATTATAGAATCATTATGATGCCAAAAAAAAAAAAAAAAAAAACCATTTCAAATCGAAAAGCTAACCTAAGATGATAGAATCTCCTCCAACCTTTGATGCTACTGACATTTAACAAAAATATTTTACTCCTAACCATCTAAAAGTGACACCAAATGATGTACTACAACCTCTAAAATCCAAATCGAAAACATTCATATATCAAATTGGGTCCCTATGATGAATATTGTGAGTTCAATGCTAGCTATAAACCTTTTCACAAATTTGGCATTAGATCTCGCGACAAAATGGTGAAGAGGAAAATCTTTCGTTGAATACTTCTTTCTTGAAAGAACAAGATATAATGTTGTTGAACTCAATGGAAAGAAAAATGTGGTCATCTTTGTTAGTATTACAATATTTCCGCTTGTTATTATCATGTAGCAAAACTTTATCAGGTGTTATTTCCATTTTGTCTTATATTTTCTTAGGGTTTCATGAATCATCATCCATAGCAGTTTCTACTCAAGTCGGCAATCCTCATCCTTTTATCCGCAATAAATATAGATAAACTATTCTATTCTTGATCATGTTGAATTAATAGAATATGTTTCTAGTCTAAATTCTATGTATTCTCCTGTATCACAACTTAGCTTTTTAGTCAATGATTTGATCTGGTAACTTAACTATTTAGTTTGAAAACACTATATGTCTGCATTTTTGCTCTCTATATGGATCAATTCCCGTGTTTGCATGAGTGGAAGAATAGACAAAAGGTTGATCTGCGATCTCTTGTTTATGATTGTTCTTATTCATGCATGAATCTAACCAATAGCTCAATTCATATAACAATTAAAAGCATATGGAAGCTATAACAAGGATTCTCTTAAAAAAACTTTCTATGAAGAGAATCTATATTCTCGCTCACATTCTTTTAAAATTGAAAGACACAAAAACTCTATCTTAGGCTTGAGTAAGACCTCTTTTTGCACAAGATCTCGAATTGGATGTGCAAAAGAACTAACTCGATAGTAACCATTGTTTTCTATCAAATGAGTTTGAATGCCATTTAAGGTGTGATATTATCTGGAGGAAGGCGTGAAGCATTCGCTTTTTCATTCTGTGTATGTACTAAATGCCCTAGTCCAATGTTTTCAAATGTTAGCCTCCTTTTTTTTCTTTTGCATGTTTAAGACTAGCTGTACATTCATAATCTCCAAAGAAAAATCACATTAGCCCAAAAACATTTAAGCAATTTCATTGAAACAGATCCATATTTATTGTAGAGGAATAGTCATCACATTTTCAGAAGCACTTAAACGTGAGAGCAAGTACTAAACATGTGAAATGGAAGTGACTCCCATTAGACTCTTAAGATAAAAACAGTCCATTAATATAAGTACCTACAATGGAATCAGTCTTCCATAAATCATTGATATTTTAGTATATGGAACTTTCTCTAAACGCTATTAAAAAACATGAAATCGGTTGGGCTGTGTGAGGTGTAAGAGAGCGGGGGAGCATAATTCTCCCAACGGGAAGCCCGCTCTGCTACATATCCTGTGTAAGGATTTGTTATGTAATAGACGGCCGTCGAGCTCTCATGGTTGTGTTTGCCCTCGTATGTAGTGATCAATATTCCTTTATCCTGTGCGTCCCGTTGTACTCTCTTTTTAACATCGCAGTTGCTGTAAGAGCATTTGTAATAATTCCTTCAGAAAATCAAAGAACACAGTAAGCAAATGGCAGCCTTTTGCAAATTTTCCAGACCCTAAAACAACTTTTTTAACGTTTATAACACACCGGGGATTAGGGTTTCCCTTTATGAATTTCTTCCCATACTTTCGCCACTTGTATCCGTCCTCCAAAATGTCTGACTCAGATCTGGTCTTAATGGCATGCCTTTCAGATCTTTCGGGCTTCATCTTACGGATATTATGACTATTTCTGCTTCACAGACATAAACTGCCAAGAATGAAAGGCAAATATATGTGGAAAAAATAAAATATTTAGCTACCAAAATAGGAAGGTAACATTGGATGCGGTGATTACTTACGGGATTATTTTCGACAGCTCACAAGGGATTCCGGTAGAGTAGTCCGATTTGAGAAGCGCAGTCTCTTGCGAAGTTGCTGAAGAAGAGGCTGTTCCTTCAAGGTCAAAACCTGCTTCAGATCTCTCAATAAATTGCTGAAGTCCGTCAAACGAGGCTGGCGATTTGTATTTTGGAAAGACAAAGTCGGTCGAGGGTTTGAAGGGCTGATTACAGTGTGGATTCCAGCCATCTGAACTCTCCTCCAAATATCTCGCTTTGTGTAGCAGAGCTGCTTGTGGCGACTGAAACCCCTGGGAAAAGGGGATCGTAAACAACCCTCCGTCCATTGTCTTGCGCCCTGCACAATCCTCCACTCACCCAAAGCTTAATATAGAATCCAGAATTCAGGTGAGAAATTAAGACACCTAGATTAATGACCGAGACTTGACTTGTGAATCGTGGAACCCATTTGCTGACTACTTTGCCTTTCTTTGCAACTGCAAAGAACCATGAATAGCCACATTTTTACCAACCATTTTTTTTTTTAAAACCTATTATTCTGATTCAAATTAGCAAACATTTATTTATTCACCTATATTTTATAATTTATCATAGAAATCTAAATTAATTGATTAATAGTTACTTGTGAATCTCTAATTCATTGTACTGATTCAAAAAACATTCTAATGATACAAAGTATAATATACCAACAATTTGTCTTTCTTTTCTTTTTGAAAAATTTAAAAGATTCATTAATGAAAATTAATATTTCGTTAATATAGTGAAAGAGTTAAAAAGATTTTATATCTTATCTTTTGACCAGATTCCTAAAGTTACCACTGATTACACACTCATAGTGACATCTTATTAATTTGATCATTTCTCATTTTTGTTCATTAAATGATATTTTGCTAGTTCAGCTTCTATTTGTCATCATGCATACTAGAATATTTAAATCAATTGTTTAATTTTGTTTAGTTAGAAACAAATTTAAAGACATCAAACATAATAAATATATCATAGAAAATGTAACGCACTATTTCACAATAATCAATAGATATTACAAGCCGTTGAAACATAGCATCATATGTTTCTCCTCCATTGATCTTATATAAAATCAACAAAAATTTAAAATATGTGTTTTTTTTTTTAAATATAAATGCAGACATGTTTTAAGTGACATTAATTTCTAAAGAAAACCATGTATAATTATTAAAAACACTTCAAATTGCAGTGTTGTAGAAAACGACCTTGGAAAGAACTTCCTACAACTTGTAATGAACTTATATAAGAAATTAATATAACTCACATACATTGAATAGAGAGGATAGCAGATCACATCGATGTCGGCCATCGTTCCAAAGAAAACAACAAAATGATCTGACAGTGCGCAGCGAGGGATCCTTCGCGGCGAATGCCAAGCTATTTATAAAAAGATGGCCTCCTCTTCACGACGCATCTTAGCGAATCTAACTCCTGTCGCTGTTAACATACGATGCCGTAAAAATGACTTGACATTGTAACATGCTTCACGAAGGTCACGCGAAGCTTGAGCTTTCTCGACATTCATGGGAATATATTGTGTCGTTAAAGATTAATATCTTTGTAATCTGCATATTTCAATAAAAGGAAAAGTTTATCTTCTTTGTTTTTGATAGATAAAAGCAGCAAGAGGGTGCTGGCCCATAGAACAGGGGACTGGAGGCACATTAACAGCAGGTTAATGGCACAGTCGAAGTATGTAGCAAGATTTTACTGTTAACACCAGTTTCTAAGCTTTTACCTCTATCAAAAACAAAGGTAACAGTTTTGCGTAAATGTAAAAGACTAAAGTATCTAAAAGCCATAACCATCATCAAAATAATGTTCCAGAGCCACGCAGGGCTAGTCCAAGAGCAGCAATTAAACTTAACAAAACCCCTCAAAAGTTTATCTTCTTTGTTAAGCCGGTCATAATATATTATTATTAGTTCTTGCCTTTTAGTTAGAAAACTTATGTTTTCGGTGAGCTTTCTTGCATTAATCTATTTTTTTGGGGAACTGTGTAATCTGTCTAACTTAGGTGTTTCCCAGTATTTCTATTAATTTGAATTTTTGTACTTTACTAATAATTTTTCATTAGCTGTTTGCCTTTTTCATAGTGGTTTTTTTCCATTTTCCCGATAAAAACTAAATGGAAAAGAAGCTAGGGCTCCATAATAGCACAATTCATAGGAAAGTTAAGATCATGGCTAAGAAAGTCTCATCTATTGTTTAGAGTTTTACTAGATTGTGATGGGTTTTACTAGATTATGTGTCCTAGAGCCTGTTTGTTTCATCAGTTTAGGTTTACAATACAACATCAACTTCTTTTTACTTAACAATGTTTTTTGTGTAAAGGGTATCTAGTTTTATTTATATAGAGTCAACCTAGTTTTTATTCTAGCACCATTTGTCTTTCCTTATTTCCATTATAAATTTTGGGGTATTGTAGTTGTGTCAAGAAACCTAGATTCATTTGTATTCAATTGTGTTGTTTAGGCTATTGAAGTGCCTAACATCCTTAGTTGATGAGCTCCAACTCTTTGAGGGATGCATCCCCTATTTCTATAAAAAAAGGTTGTTTGACGATTTTTTATTTTTATTTTTATTTTTATCTTTTCACAAAATATTCATGGGAGATGAAATTTATCTTCAAAAATTTAAAAGCATCCTTATTGTTTATACACACTTACAGAATGCTCGATAGTATTTTTCCTTCCATTTTGTGTGCATCAAGGATGGATGTGTTATATTCCAATCGGGTTTTTAGGTTGATATTCTTTGCATGCAAGAATTGGGGAAAAAGTTCTTTTATAGAAATTACTGATTTCATTTGCCAAGATTTCATGAACATATTTTTTGGGGGTACCTATTTTCTACTATGGTTAGACTAAATATTATTTAGTTTCCTGTAGAAACCCTTGTGATCAGTATTTTGTCCATAATTTTTTGGGTGTTGGCTAAGATTTTTTTGCTAAAGAAACAAATCACAAATTGTTGTCCTGGATTTAAAGATACCCAGCTGATTATTAAAACAAGCCAAAATAAGTAAGACAATCAATTAAACCAATGAAATGCATCTTCAACAATCAGATAATACAAATGTTGCTGTTAACAACACATGTAAAGATTTACTACTTAAATCCATATTTGTGCAAAGGTACTTCAGGCTCACACCTTGTTAAGCTTGTTTGACTTGCCATGATCTACACTATAATATGAATCGATGTCAAAGTGTAATTAACCGCATACAGTATGTCAAAAGTTTTAGATTTTAGCAAGAAATTAAAAGACATGGCACATGCCATCATTTTTGTTGTTTTTCTAAATAAAATTCCAAGAAAAAGTCTCTAACATTATATTTTGTTGTTATCTTTGAATTAAATAATAGATAAAAAAACAATTGATATGCAGTTTCAGAATATAGGTTCAATCAATTCAAATTTGAAATGGGTAAAACCTGGGCAAAATCAGCAACATATAACATACTATAAGAGACTAAAATCATCAAAGATTGATAATTGCCACATCTTCCACTATTTCCTCTGTTATTCTTGTCTTCTCCTTTTTGCCAATCTAATTCAATCTTTTGTTTCAAATAGCTATACCTATTTCCTGACCAATTCTTTGATATCGACCCCATTCCATATAGCTTGCAAATTATTTAAGGTCTCCAATCCATTAAATTTGCTACATGACTATATGTTTTAGGATAAATAATAAAGTCTAGAAATAGTACAATGTAAATTTTTGTAGTCTAAAACAATCTCTTTGACTTATACTTCTCTGAACCATATAAAATTTGGTTAGCGTCTAGTACATTGTATATCATGGACTTGAAACAATTTGCAAGTATCTTTTCAATCCATTTTAGATATACCTATTTTTAAATTTCATAGGAAATTGCTCAAATTCCGCCATTCATTAATTTTTGAATTATCATGTTCTCAGCATTGGCAACAATCTCTGAATATCTTTCAAATTGTTAAATATTTGTACGTTATCTATGTTCACAAAATAACATCATACTAATAGATCTAAGATATTTATATATTCATGAATTTGTTAGATATTTATATGTTATCTACATTCACAAATACTAATAAATGTTAGTATTTGTGGTCTGCCTACAGTACACTTGAATTTCTATTTTTGTTGTCCATTTTCTTAGTTATCCTTGATTGATTTGTTTGATTGTATATGCCATGATTGGATGATTTCTTAGTTTTCTTAAAGGTATAGGTGTAGTCAATCTGAGATGCAAGAAATTAATCCGTACAAAATAATTTCCAAATAACTAATGTTGTGGCATTGGCCTTCATATTTGCAGTTCTCTAAAAATCCCAATTGTGGATAGAATTGGAGTTGCAAGCCTTAAAATCTTCTACCTAACAACTGTTTCTAAAGACAAACTATTGCATAAGGTATTTTCTATTGTTCTTGTTTATGTTGCTCATTATTTTATTCTCCAATTTATATTTATATGTTAGATGTCCCCCAAAATTAAATTATTAATTAAGGGGTAGTTTTGAGAAGATAGGTCATAACTATATTATAGTATATGTCAGCCAATAATGACCATCAGACATATCTAGCATTATCTAGTTTTTGAATTCTTTATATATTCATCCAACATGTACATACAAATATATATACTTATGGCATGAATTTTTTGTGCCTTGGAGGACCTTGACTATGCTATGTATAAAAGCTCTTACATCTACACTATTGTTGTATAAGGTCAGTTGTGTTAGTTACACCTTTCTAATTCAAAAATTAAAATTTAATTATTATACGCTTTGTTTGCACTTAACAATTACTTAGTAGAGGTAGCTAGAACCAGTTTCTATGTCATGCCTTCTTTGTCCATATTTCACACTCCTTAGTCCACATATTATTAAACTACTCCCATTACAAGTTCAATTTCCTTCATCAGTCAAATGACCAATATATAACCAAACAACTCTCAGAAATTAGGGCAAGTGTCAGAGACTCCAATCACAGTAGAAACATACAAAGTGAGTGACCAATCACAGATAGTGTCTATTGACGAGGCACTTGACAATATGTATTCCTTTCAAATTGACTTATTCAACTTCAAGGTTAGTGATTTCAGGTTTAACATAGTCCATGTATTGCTTCACTATCATTACACACCTAGCGAACTTCACAAAGCTCTTGTGGAGTAGTTTTTTGCATTGGCTTCACAATGGTTCTTTTATATCTTTAAACTCCTTTGAGTATAAACTAAACCCATAAGTACTCTATAGTTTGCATAGGGTTAATGACATAGCCATGTGCCTGCATAGGATGAGACTTTCGGCAAGAAAAATCAATTTAGTTAGTGAGTCTGGCCTTTGGGGACAAACATTATGTATTCATTGGTGGACATATTGGTTAAACATATCTATATGCATTTGGTCTCTAACATGGAACAAGTTGTATCTGAATTTCAATAAAGATTCATCTGGTTTTGGCATAACTATTCTTTTCCATGATGCTAATCCACTAGGTGGGAACTACCAACCTATTTTCTCAAGAGTAAGTGCATGTAATGCACTCTAAGTTATTCAAGCACAATTGCAAATTGTAACTTGCCAAGTAACTAATATCTAGAACACAATTGTAAAATAATTTGACAAAATTGTCCTTGAATGATTTCCTACATTTGTTTCTCCATGTGGGGAAAGCATGTTTGCTTCTATAGCTTTCTTGGCTGAAAATTTCTTTGATACAATTCCATTGCGCTTGTTCATGACCCATTCATTGGCCAATGCAATGAGAGTTCAAAATTTTTTTGCATTGCATTGCTTCAAAACACTTGAACAACCTTCAACATCAAACAACAATACCTTCTTGCAACTACTCACACTAATTTATAGGATTGGAATACCATATGTACAAAGTACCCTTGAAGGTTCTAAATTTTTCTTATTGTGGCTTTCATACATATTTCATACAACTATATACGTATGACAAGTAATTCCACAACCAATACTTTATAAGTATGTTGCAATTGCATAGAACAAGCAAGAAACATTAACTTAATTTGTTTCAAAAATAGTTTAGGACATTTTTTTATGAACCGCTTCAACCAAAAAAACAATCGTCGAATGAAATGCATGGAAATATACATAATTTGTTCCAAACTATGCTAACTGCATTTGTAGTAAAATATGAAGTTCCATTCCCTATAGCAATCACATGACGTTAAAAAATTACAGTTTTCCTACCTAAAAAATAAATGCTCATTTCTCATTGCGATGTTTGAAAACAATAATATGCAACAAAGATAGGTACTTGACAACAATGACCATTGATCAGGCCACTAAAACAATCACTCCTACAAACCAAAGAAGAACACATTTGTAGGACAAGACAAGATATACATTTCACAAGAAAAGGTCAACCCACCAAACAATAGGTCATGGATAAACAACTACACAAAATAATGCAATCCAAAAATCCATTTGCTAGTACCAGTGAGAAATCAATGATACACCTACTCAAGCATGTTCTCTATGTCAGATGTTATATTTCTATTAAGACATCTACGAAGTCAACAATGAATTTGGTCATGTTTTCTCTGTTTTCTTTCTTTCGACCAATAAGAAAACAATTTCAGTGGGCCAAACCATTTGCAAAAAATGTATCAAAGCTGTAACAATTGGCAAAGTTCCCGCCTTTGTTGCACCATGGAACATAAGATGTAATAAATGGATAAATGTTGTGTGCTCTTTGACTAACCTAGAATAAAGATTTGTCTCTTTACATATACCTTTTGCACAAATAAAATAATTAGGATAAAAAAGAGCATAATACGGCTTGAATGGTATAATCATCAATGTCCCTATCGATTTTGATAGAGTACAACAAGCATTGCCTAGACAAATAGATGAAACTAAAATAATAGCAGTCAAATTGAAACGTAAGCTCCAATATGAAAATAATTTTGCACAAGGAAATGTTAGACTTTCTTGTGTGATGAATGCTTTAACAATCTTATAAAAAAAACACCATTGTATACAAAAGAAAATATCTCAATAAATAAAGATTGAGAGATTTTGGCTACAAGCAAAAAGGAATGCATGCACATATACATTGACATAGACATGCATGATGCTCTTTCTGAGGTAGAGGAAGAGCTTGTAACTGAACCACTTGTTCGTTGGTTTAATGAATCATATCGATCAAACACCTTGATATAACCATTACTAAAATTACACCAACTAGAGGTTTTAAACCTCTTGGAATTTTTTAGGACACCCACTCAGAAGAAATGAATTTCCCAACATTATTTAATGGATTTGCAAGACCAAAAGACATCGCAAAAAATTTACCTACAAGAAAGTACAAAAGTGGGTGCTTATGCATAAAGACAATGACTTTGCAATGCACACAACAAATATGTTTTTTCAAAGATATCAAAATAATTATCCAACAAATATCCTCATTGGCATGGGTCTGTATAAGGAAAGCTGAATTGAAAGGTGAAAAGTTGTATGCAAAGGATGTGTGCAATCCTGCAAATCTAGAAAAAATATTGAAGTCCCCATTGGGCTTTAGATCACTAAGGGGTATTAGAACATCACCTGACTATTTAGAAAATAATAGGAAACATATATTTTTAAGGATACGACAACTAGGGCCACCAACTTTCTTTGTTACACTAACAAGTGTTGAACACTTTTGGGAGCCATTATGCAAATAATTGCAACATATATCAAGTACAAAACAAACCAAACACAATGAAACTATAGAAGATAAAGACCTTGAATTTGAAATCAGAAACAAAATATAGTCCTTTGCAGTCACTATTTCAATCATAGGGTCAATGCATTTTGAAAGATGATGCTGAAAATGAACATTATTTTGGCAAAGTATCCAACGATTTATTTGTTACTAAATTCCAGAACTGAGGAAACAAACATGTTCATTTGATGTTGGGGAATGTAGATGCAACCATATATGGGCATTGAAAAAACATTGACATATAAATGTTTCTTGACAAGTACATTTCATGTGATTAGAGTGTGCTAGATGCAAATCTTACAAAAATGCAGACAGAACACCATACAAAAACATGCAAAAAGTAAAAAAAATCAATTTATGATTTAGCTTTCCCTTATCTCCCTTGAGGCGAACAACAATATTATAGCCCTTCAAAGATACCAATCTAGCAATAAGGGAAAGGGAAAATATTTTTTCAAACAATTAGAGAATAAACACTACGCAAAAGAAGTTACATTTGACGATTTCTTGCATGAATTCCAAATTGATGAAATAGATTACATTGCAATGTTACAAGAAACATTATCACAAAGAATTATCTTACTACAAAGGAAACTAACTGATGTATGGATAAATGCATTAAGTAGAGAGGTTCCAGCATTATGGTATGCAAATACAAACATTGTTTATATTAGATGCATATGCTACTGCATCTTATTGTAGTTCATACATGAAAAACAAGGCAGAACATTGTCGCTTGCATTTCGCCAATTGCGACAACAATTTGCTAATGATTACAATGAGAAGATACATTCCATATGGAAACTAGGCAACACATTGCTTAACTACCAGCAAATGTCTAGTCAAAAAGATGTTTACATTGCACTCTCATTGCCATTATGTAAAAGCCCAAGGAAAACCATTTTCATCAATACTGCAACACTAGAAAATAGAATTTTGATGTTAAAAAGCCCTAGGCTATTAGCAAAGGAGAAAGATGACTGAAAATATCATGTATGCCTCTGCAATAGAAAAATACATATAACGGCCAAAAGTATTTTACAACTTGACACTAGCAGAATACACAACCTTTTCTTCAAGCAACCCATCAAAGAGAAAAACAAGTTAAAAGCCACAAATAATTCATTATATAAAATGTAATGTGCATATTGATCATGAAAAATACTGTAGATAAAAACTTGTGCTTTATATTCCCTTTAGAAACAACGAATAATCATTATTTATTGGACAAAAAACACGGAGTGCAACATTTGATGCACACATATCAAAAATTGCAAATATTGAAAAAAATTTGTTGCACCAACAAATAATAGATGGGGAGACATTGAACAAGATGTAATAGAAACTAACAATTATAACCACCCAATGATAGACCTTCACAATCAACACGAGCAAATCAATGAAGAAAATGGAATTAAAATAATATGACATCGTAGCTGACCTAGACTATGCCAAAAGAAGAAAACCCATTCATGCTACTTCTTACACATTGTTCATAGAAATAGCCCACGTATTATTTCTCTACAACTAAGAATATTTCAAATTGAAAAGACAAGTGAACAAAGAAAAACAACCAATAGTCAAAGATGTGTTGATGACAAAGAGACTTGCAGCTACAAAACTGCTATATTTATTCTTGACCTGGGGTCAGGCACGCTGAAAACCTTCACATAAAAAGTGTTTTTCCAAGCAATGATTTAAATCCATGAAAAGCAAGTTGACAGTGACCCTCCCAAGCCTAAAGGGATTATTATTGCTGCCATAGGGAAAGCTGCATTCAATGCAGGTGGCATCACTACATTATTTTCCATCTGCCATGTAGCTCTTCAAGGATTCTACCTTTGGATTTGAACACACTCAATAGTCTAGGGAACAAACTGGATCAACTATAGGTTTTTCTCATTAATGAGGCATCACTAATTGGCTCTAGAATGTTGTACGATATTGACATAAGGCTTTGTAAAATCAAACACACACCAACAAAACTATTTGGCAATGTTGATATCATATTTTGTGGTGACTTGTACCAAGAACAACCTGTATGCAATACCTGGATATTTGACGAACCAACAATAGGTGGTGAGAAAATTCCATATACATTTTGGCTTGATAATGTCTTGTGCTTCGAATTGCACACTCTAGTGAGACAAATAGATCGACATTTCATTTATAATCTTAACTATGCAAGAGATGGTGAACAAACTGATAAAGACATCTCCTATTTGAGTACAACATGTTACAAAGCTCCTCCCAATGATGAAAAATTCCCATACCTTTTCTAGAAAAATATAGATGTCGATGAACACAACATGAAAATGTTGAACTTCTTTCCTACTAGACTTTATGCATTTGAGGCTATCAATGAAAAAGACCCTCCCATTGAAAATATCCACTTCCAAGTTGAGAAATCATCATTGCCAAGTACAATCTATGTAAAGCCTGGAATGTTGGTCGAACTAATTGCTGGAAACTTAGATACACAAGATGAACTTGTCAATGGTGCTGATGGCATTTTCAAAGTGCACACATCTGACCATGAATACATCATATCAATTGAATTCAATGACCCCAAAATTGGAAAATCATGGTGCCAAAATATGTAAAGCCTATACATGACCATTATTTTGACTTCCTAGACCCCAATAATTAGAATAGATAGGAAAGTAAATAAAAAATAAAAAAATCATAACATGGACACAATTCCATCTCTAGCTAGCCTATGCATGAACTATTCATAGATCAAAAGGGCTGACAATGGATTCACTTACTTTTGATCCTTCCAATGTCTATCAGCATGGTCTTGCCTACACTTCTTTGTCTAGTGTAAGAAACTTTGAAAGACTGTATTTGATGCACAAACTACAACATCAAAACTTCAAAGCGTCCCATAAAGTCCATAATGATATGCAACGACTCCAAATTTTTGCACATTGGAAAGTTCAATACAACCTTTGTTTTTCATTTTCAGAAGCTCTCATTATATGCTCTCTTAATACTAAAAGGTTTGAATTACACGTACAAGAAATAGTCCATGACCATGATTTGCTAAAATAAACTATACTTTGCTTCCAAGAAACAAAATACAAGACTCATAAGAACCTCGAATTGCTAAATGGAAAATTCAATTGCTATACTTCATTGTCTATTCATGGCCTTTTGACTTCTGTTCCAAAATGACTATATTGTTAAAATCTAATACTTTTGCAAAAAAATGTTTAGAATCCCTAACTGTTGATATTTTGCATCTTAGAAATACTCTATGCATCACAAACATCTACATCACTCCAGGTGCACCTATCAATGACATATTTAATCTAATAGTAAAAATCTTCAGCACATTGCCACTAAATTACAAACTTATAATTGTTCGAGACTTCAACATTGACATGCTACATTCCACAAAAGTACAAGAAATTCTTACAAAAGTTATGCAATAATGAAAATTACCTTTTCTCACTGACAAGCCAAAAACACATGAAGGGAGTTTATTGGATCAGTTTTGGATACACATTAATGATATCACTCTAGCTAAATTCACTATTCTAGATACATATTGGTCAGACTATTTTTCTATATCTTTATAGCTCTACATCTAACCTAAGCACTTGCAATCTGATATGACCACAACAAAACAATAGGTTTGATTCTTTCATTATATCCTACAAAATTATTCTATTGCTAGTTTATTTGAAATTACTTACAAGCCTATCTAATATAATACTATTATCCAGACACAAACACATGTTGTACATTTGGGCTCCATAGGACAATACACCCACATTCTTTAGGTATTTATGATGGAATGGTTAGTTTTAGTTTGATAAAATGAATCACTTCCAAAACCTATGCCAGTTTACATTTTTGTTTTAAGCATCATATTTGGAAACAATCAATCAAGTTGAGCTTCTAACTTGTATGGTTTGGCATCTAAGATGACTTGCATAAATTGTTTCTCAACTGAATCTATTTTTCTTGTATCAACATAGCCATAACACTTTCCTGAAAATAACTTAATTTGCAAGCTCACAATAAATTTGTTTTTCAAGAAATTCATTTTCATTGTCATAAGTTTTCGCAATGCTTCACATTTGAATCTTTTCTCTATTAAATTCAAATGAACATAGAATAAGAATGCATCCAACAAGCCAAAAAAAGAATGTTTTGATACATTTTCCTAGCATTTTAGTTTATGATTAACTCTTAATTTGTCAAAATGATTTTATTGTTTACAGACAATTATCCTATATTTGATATACTTCTATTTTGTTTCCTTCTTAATTACATGTATTTGTCTTCACAGATCTAGTCATTGCCTTTTAATTTGTTTCAGATTAAGATTGAGAATTCCAAAAAAGTAACATCAAATATTGAAAGAAACTCCATCGTCTCTGAACTCCACAAAAAAGGTCCTAATCAAGGCCATATTAAAGGCCCAATGTCCAACAAATTGAGAGACAAGAAAATAACAACTATAGAAAAAGGTATTGCAGTCATATTGTGCGTGGGATTATTACACCTTCGCGAGATTAGTTTATGTATTAACAACTATATGGAAAAACAATAACAATTTAAACTAAGAATTGAAAATAAATTCTTAAGCATCCCATGGATCTCTAACTAAGCATGTGAATAGAGCTTACAGCCTTAATCTCTAATAGTGACACTCCTAGAATGAGAAAATGATAAAGATATGCCTATCTAGTTCACAAATTTCTCTTAAATTGCCTCAACAATTCACTCAAACTATCACCATTTTCTTTCTAATTCTCTCAATTTGCTTTGAAAGTGCTCTCAATTGCTCTCAAACTGGCTATAGTATGTATGCTTTGCATTCGAAAGTCTAGGATTAATTATGCTTGCAAAATGACTACTAGTTATAGGATTTTCCCAAGTGTAGAGGGTAGAGTCAATTGATCATGGTTTATCCTTGGTTGAGTGAAAGGATTTCAATGATTTTCAATTTTTTTTTTTTTTTTTGGGGGGGGGGGGGGGG
>MU224248.1:175312-204007 GCA_018584345.1 Thuja plicata
TCATCTCCAGACTACGTGACAAGCCGTTGCATTTAACTTTTCATGATTATTTCTTTGGTCGCTTAGTCAGGAGATCCTTTATCTTTACCTTTAACTTGAAGCACGTGCCTTTTTCTGTTCACAGCGACTTCACGACCTACCCTAATCGCCAAGTTAGGAGTACTTTTTCCCTGGGGCATTTTCATCTCCAGACTACGCGACCACCATCAGATCTCTTTATTTCTTCATCGAATGGCTGTCGTTTAATCGCTTAACATTTCTTCATGCCCTTAAGTCATCTGGAGACTCTGTGACTAAAGGTAAACATACCTTAGTCTCTTTATCGCGTGATCCATTTCCTTCTTCAAGCGATCACCCGACAACCATTCATCTTATGAAAGATGTCATTTGTTCCTTTGTCCACTTAATATATACTGAAGCGCTGAGTCATTACTCCTGTTCTGGCGACATCCGGACTGAAGGAAGTCACTAACATCAAATAGTTAGTCGCGGATTCTAGGCTGTTATCTCTTAACTGTCATTTCATCACGAGACCACGCGACTGAAGGAATATTTAACTGTCTGCCATGACCTGATCTAGAGACCATGCGACATGAAGTGAATCGCGAAGTCTCATGACATTTCTTTGACCTTTTGACTTCTCTCGCGATCACCCGACTGAGTAGTGGGTCCCATTCATTATAAAGCTTATAACATGAGTTCAAGCGATAACCCGACTTAAGTGAAATCACTAAGTCTCGAGACATTGAAGGAATATTCGGTTTTATAACGAGACTACGCGACACAAAGCGAAAGCGAAGTCGGGAGATGATTTAGCATATTCTTCCTGGGTAAAGCGATCAGGCGACCTAACTTAAAGCACATGTCTTGAGTGACTGAAAAAGGTAACGTTAAAATATAAGACATGACCTAGGGTTTAAAAATGCATCATTTAACACTTGGATACTAGAGTTTTTCAAGGTTTATGCAATTTTTAGCAAAGCTCAGACATGGAAACCCTAAAATTTGTAGAGGGTAAGACAAGGAATCAAGGCAAAGCAGCAAAAACGGGAAATACAACCAACATATCCAAAGCTATATATTTATTACACCTCATCTCTTGAATAACTGACACTCTAATAGCATAGATAGAAAGTAAATTTCTTAGTACCTTGCTGCCCACTAGTGTATCTTCAATTATTCCTCTTGCAGATCTGATGGCACTCACAATATTCTTGATTCAGTCACTATATCATGTAATGTCTTCTCCTTCTTTAATTTTCATCTGGTCAAATTGTCCTCTTAAACTTTCTACTTTGGCTCTTCTTACATTTGCATCTCCTCCATGAATGTCCTGTAAATTCTTCCACATGTCATAGGCTGTAGGGAAGTCCTTGAATTCATCAAATTTTGAGTAGTTGAGTTAAGAAGATATGTCAATCATCATTATGTTGTGATGCTTCGGTATCATCATCTGTTCCAAAGTCATAGTCCCTGTTGGTTCCACATATTTTCTCTCCAAAAATTGCATACCAGCATCGCTGATAGTAGATAGATGTAGCTTCATCAGCTCCTTCCATGCTAGGAAATTATATTTGTTTAGCTTAGGGATCTCCCTTCTGTAAGACATCTCTGATCTTTAGCTTAGGCCTTGAAACCTTCTCTAAAAGAACTTGAAGCTCTGATACTAATTGTTGGAAATGAGATAAGTAGCTTAGAGGGTACGGGTGAATCAGTTACTCTAAAATAAATCCTTTGTCCCTTAGATGTCTTAAATAATTTAACATTGTTACTCAGTTAATTAATATATTCTTTTGTAACTCGGGTGTAAAATCAATCTTTATAATATCCAATGGAATTATACTTTAGAGATTAAGTGTAGAAACATAAAGCATGAAACAAATAACATATACACATGTGACACCAAAATTTAATGTGGAAACTCAATATGGGAAAAACCACCAATGTAACTAGTTACTATTTTTCACTCTTCTGAAGTGAGCCCTATTAGGAGCCAACCCTACTAAAGGTTACAATAACACACTATTAGGTGTGACTTTGTTAAAGGATTTAATCACCTTGTGAGGAATGGCCTTGTTAGAGGTCTCCAACACTTCAACATAGAAATGCTACCTTGTGAGAGGATTTACAAAAATATTGTTAAGTCTACTCTGTTAAGAGATTTTAGGTCACTTCTTCAATTTTTAGAAAGTAACAATGAATTGACCTATATGTGTAAGAAACTATCTTTGCTGATTTAAATCTCTATTCTGATTATAACTAGATCCTTGCTGATAAGATGTTCTATTGCAGCTCCAAGTGATCAGTACTCAATCAGAATCCTGTTTGATTTTGCCTTCACTCTTCATATCACAGAACTCCACACTTATGCTTTCTCTTCTTGCTGATCACCTTACACTACTCACATTCAATCCAAACTTGACCTTTCATTTATATGGTAAGCCCTATCAAGTTGGCATGAATATAATTCTAATAATAAATCAAAATTTAGTTGGCCTCATATAACCAATTTATTAAAGAATATAAATGATTGTTAGTCAACTTCCATTGAATGCCTGACCAAGACTGAAATTCCTGAGTGACTTGGTCAACACTAAACTTCCTTCAATGCCTGACTGAACTTGGTCAACACTAAGTAAATCATTCTATTCACCAACTATGCTCAGTCTGAATGTTGACATTTGTATAACATCACTATATGAGTGTAAATACATGTGTAACATCAATGACATTACATAATTGAATAATTGTCTTCAACAATCTCCCTCTTTGGCATTGATGGCAACACAACATGTCATAATACAAAGAATTATAGAGCAATAGAAAATTTTATTAATGTCTTTAGCTTCATTATGATTCTCATCCAAAAACTCCCTCTGACATCAAAATCTACCTCTTACTGTATTATAGCAAAACTCTCCCTCTTTGACAATAGATGCCAAGACATCATCTCCACAAATATCAATAGTCAGTACTATTTCACTTTGTAATTGTAATGTACCTAAATGTACAAATTCATCTACAATGTGTTGTGATGTACCTGCATCAACTGATAGATCTTCACTGTCGCTTGGGTTGATGCATCACTAAACTATATTTTAGTGAGCTTCAGTTAGGGGAATCACCCCTATCTTTCCTCTAAGATACAAGAATGCATCCTTAGGTAAATGTTTAGTGAATATGTCTACAACTTGTTCTTTGGTATTCACATATTCCAACCTTACTTCTTTATTGTGTACCAATTCCCTCAAAAAATGATACATTATTGCTATATGCTTGGTTTTGGTGTGCATCACGGGATTCTTTGAAATGTTAATGGCACTGGTGTTGTCACAGTAGATAATAACTAACTCTTTTACTTCTTCCTTCATTCCTGATAACAACTACTTGATCCATATGATGTTTGAACAGTTCACTGCTGCAGCAACATATTTTGCCTCTGTTGTAGACTGAGAGATACAATTATGTTTCTTGCTATTCCATGATACTAACCTCTTTCCAAGAAAGAAAGCTCCACCAATTGTGATTTTCCTATTATCTACACTTCCATCTCAATCACCATCAGTGAATGTCTTTAAATCAAAGTTTCCTCCTTTCTTATACCATAAACTATAGTCTTCAGTACCCTTCAGATATCTCAAAATTCTTTTGATTTCCATTATGTGATTATCTCTGGGATTAGCTGAAAATATTGCATCAATACCAATTGCCAATGTAATATCAGGTTGGGTGTGAAGAATATATTGCAATTTTCCAATTATGGATCTATAGTTGGTCTGATCTACCTCCTTTGAATCATCATCTTTAGACAATTTATGTCTGGTACACATGGGTGTTCCAATAGGTTTGGAATCTTCCATACCAAATTTCTTAAGTATCTCCTTGATATATTTTGATTGAGTAATGTATATAGCATCCTTCATTTGATGTACTTGTAATACAACAAATAATTTGATCTCACCAAACATAGACATCTCAAATTATTTACTCATAGCTATCGAGAATGCTTTGCATAGGTCATCATAACCTGTGAATTGTAATCAACAAATATCTCTACTAAGAGTATTTTGGTTTGTGGTACTTCTTTGATGTACAAGCTACTGTTATCATTGGTTCTCTGAACTCCAATGCCTATTAGATAGCTATGCAGTCTTTCATACCAGGTTCTAGGTGCTTTCTTTAGTCCATACAATACTTTGTGTAGCTTGCAAACCATATCCCTTATGCTAGGATCAATAAATCCTTTAGGTTATTCAATGTAGACTTCTTCTTCTAGGATTCCATTTAGAAATGCAGATTTCACATCCATTTGATATACTTTGTATCCTTTATGTGTAGCATATGCCAGAAGAGTTCTGACTCCTTCAAGTCTTGCAATAGGACCAAAAGTTTCTACATAGTCATTACCCTCTTCTTGAGCATATCCTTTCCAAACTAGTCTGACCTTGTTTCTAGAAACTTTACCATTTTAATTCATCTTATTTATAAAAACCCATTTGGTTCCAATCAAATTCTTTTCCTTTTCCCTAGGCACAAGAGTCCAAGTCTTGTTCTTCTCAATCTTCTCAATTTCTTCATTCATTTCTTCTATCCACCTTTCATCATTCAATGCATCTTTAACAGCTCTAGGTTCAAATTCACTCAGTAAGCATGTAACTTTGAGTTTCTTCCTTATCATTACACCTTCTGTTTGATATCCAATTATTTTCTCAGATGCATGATGCCTTTTAACATATCTTGAAAGTACTGGATCTTTTGTTCTAGGTTCTGGACTTGATCCACTAGGTATGTCATTCTCTAACATTCTTTCATATTCCTCTATCTGATGTTCAGGTTCCACTATCTTGACTCAGATCCTTTGGTCTGTGACTGGGTTCCTTATGCTTGTGACTTAGTTTCCTCTATCTATGACTTTTTCTCTTCTACCAGTAGCCTAGGTTTCCCAGTTTACATCTCAGGTTGCAGAGTTTTTGCTAGTATATTTAGTGGTTGATAGTTCTGCTATGCCATCACCATTGCTCGAGTCATAGGTATAGTATTAGGTTCATAATACACAAAGTTCATGTAGTCTTCAGGCCCTTTATATCTCTTCTCTTCACATTTTTTCTGCAAACTCATCAATCTTGACATGTACACTTTCTATGACTTTATGAGTAATAACATTTAGGCATTTGTATGCTTTTCTTTTACATGAGTAACCTAGGAATATTCCTTCATCACTTTTTGCATCTATTTTTCCATTTCTAGCTCTCTTCAAGATGTAGCATCTACTTACAAATACTTGAAATAATGAACATTTGGTTTATAGCCATACCATAATTCAAAAGGTGCCCTGTTACTACCTTTCTTCAGTTGAACTCGGTTCAGGGTGAACACTGTAGTACTTATGGCCTCCTTCCAGTATTTGGCAGAAACATTCTTTTCAATCATTATAGTTCTGGAACAATCCTTGATAGATATGTTTCTTCTCTCTACTATTCCATTTTTTTGTGGTGTAGTAGGAGCAGATACCTATCTTTTGATTCCTCTCTCATTAAAGAATTCATTGAACTCATTAGAAATTAATTCTCCTCCTTTGTCAGATCTTAGGAATTTTAGTTTCTTTCCTATTTCCTTTTCTACTCTTCAAAGATACCACTTGAATTTTTGAAATGCTTCTAATTTTTCTCTGAGAAACACAAAAGCCATCATTCCATAATGATCATCAACAAAATTAATAAAATACTTCTCTCAATTATAGCTTTTTGTTCCAATTGGTCCACATAGATCAATATGTATCAATTCCAAGACTTCATCAGTATTGTAATTCTTGCTTTTGAAACTAGTCTTTCTCATCTTTCTGATTTGACATTGTTTACATATTTCTAACTCGGGTTTATTTAATTTAGGAATACCTCTAACTCTCTTGTTCTTGCAATGATTCTGATTTTTCTCTGAGAAACATGACAAACATGACAGTCTCTTGCAATGCTTTTGAATTTTTGAAATGATTCTAATTTTTCTCTGAGAAACATGACAGTCATCATTCTGGAATGATCATCAACAAATAGAATAAAATACTTCTCTCAAGTATATCTTGTTGTTCTAATTGGTCCACATAGATCAGTATGTATCAATTCCAAGACTTCATCAGTATTGTAATTCTTTCTTTTGAAACTAGTCTTGCTCATCTTTCCGATTTAACATTGTTTGCACATTGCTAACTCAAGTTTCTTTAAAATAGGAATACCTCTAACTCTCTTTTTCTTGCTTATATTTATCAGATTATCAAAGTTTACATGACACAACCTTTTATGCCATAACAAAATTTCTTCTATGTGTGCAATAAAGCATGAACCTTCAGTGAGATCAAGATATAATAGATTACCTTTTGTTTGCCTGCCAGTTTTGACTAGGTTCCCTTTACCATCTAGGAGCTTGGCCTTACCATTCATGAATTCCACCTTGAATCCAATGTTGTTTAGATATGCTACACTGAGTATATTTATCCTCAATCCTTCAACCCAATAAGCATTATTGCATTTTATTCCTTCTGTCAGAACAATGCAACCTTTTCCTGTTATAGGGAAAGGTTCATCATTCCCAAAACTAACACTCCCACCATCATAGTGTTTAAGATATTCAAACTTTGTCTTATCACCAGTCATGTGATGAGAACAACCACTATCAATTATCCATGTGTCATTTTTATTGATGTGTGAGAAAAGTCATGTCTTTTGATCTTCTTCGTCTGATTGATCCTTAACAGCAATATAAACCATTTCTTCTTCTTCATCACTATAAGAATATTTATCAATATAAAAAGACTTCTTACCTTTATCCCTGTACCTTTGTAGTTCTTGAAATCTTTCTTTCCCTTGAATTTTTTGAAATGTTTCTCATATTTTTCTTCTTTGTTCAGATAGTCTGCAGAAATGTGACCAACCTCATTGCATGAGAAACAAATCAATGGTATCCTTCCTCTATATTTTCCTTTTGCAACTCTTCTTGCAAGTAGTGCTTCAATTATGTCAAGATCTTCATCATCAGATTCCTCATCACTGTCACTTTCAATATGCTTCCCTTTTGATTATTTATCATTCTTACTAAGGTTCAGTTTTTCTTTGAATGTAGACTCAAGATTACTAGAGCTAGGAGAGTAATTTTCAAAGTTTTCCAGATCCAAATTTGTAAGCCTTCCCACTAATGTATCCATATTAATATCTTTATGGCACCTCATCTCTTGAATATCTGAAACTCTAATAGCATAGATAGGAAGTAAAGTTCTTAGTACCTTGCTGACCACTGTTGTATCTTCAATTATTCCTCATGTAGCTCTGATGGCACTCACAATCTTCTTGATTCTATCACTGTATCCTGTAATGTATTCTCCTTCTTTCATTTTCATCTTGTCAAATTGTCCTCTTAAACTTTCTGCTTTGGATCTTCTTACATTTTCATCTCCTTCATGAATGTCTTGTAATTTCTTCCACATGCCATAGGCTATAGGGTAGTCCTTGACTTCATCAAATTCTGAGAAGTTGAGTGAAGAAGCTATGTCAATCATCATTATGTTGTGATTCTTCTATTCCATCATCTGTTCCAAAGTCATAGTCCCTATTGGTTCGACATATTTTCTCTCCAAAAATTGCAGACCAACATCACCGATAGTAGATAGATGTAGCTTCATCAGCTCCTACCATGCTACGAAATTATCTTTGTTTAGCTTAGGGATCTCCATTCTGTAAGACATCTCTGATCTTTATCTTAGGCCTTGAAACCTTCTCTGAAAGTACTTGAAGCTCTAATACCAATTGTTGGAAATGAGATAAGTAACTGAGAGGGGAGGGGCGAATCAATTACTCTAAAAAAAATCCTTTGTCCCTTAGAGGTCTTAAATACTTTAACACTGTTACTCGGTTAATTAATATATTCTTCTCTAACTCAGGTGTCAAAGAAATATTTATAATATCCAATGGAATTATACTTTAGAGATTAAGTGCAGAAATATAAAGCATGAAACAAATAACATTTACATAGGTGATACCAATATTTAACATGGAAACTCAATAGGGGGAAAACTACCAATGTAACTATTTACTTTTCTCACTCTTCTCAAGTGAGCCCTGTTAGGAGCCAACCCTATTAAAGGTTACAATAACACATTGTTAGGTGTGACCTTGTTAAAGGATTTAATCACCTTGTGAGGAGTGGCCTTGTTAGAGGTCTTCAACACTTCAACATAGAAATATTACCTTGTGAGAGGATTTACAAAAATACTATTAATTCTACTCTGTTAAGATATTTTAGATCACTGCTACAATTTTTAGAAAGTAACAATGAATTGACCTGTATGTTTAAGAAACTATCTTTACTGAATCAGATCTCTATTCTGATTATAACTGGATCCTTGTTGATTAGATGTTCTATTGCAGCTCTGAGTGATTAGTACTCAATCAAAATCCTGTCTAATTTCACCTTCACTCTTCATATCATAGAATTCCACACTTCTTCTTTATCTTCTTGGTGATCACCTTAAACTACTCACATTCAATCCAAATTTGACCTTTCATTTATATGGTAAGCACTATCAAGTCAGCTTGAATATACTTCTAATAATAAATCACAATTCAGTCGGCCTCATATAACCAATTTATTAAAGAATATAAATCATTGTTAGTCAGTTTCCACCGAATGCCTGACCAAGACTAAAATTCTTGAGTGACTCGGTCAACACTGAAGTTCCTTTAATACCTGACTGAACTTGTTCAACACTAAATAACTCATACTGTTCACCAACTGTGCTCGGTCTGAATGTAGACATTTGTGTAACATCGCTATATGAGTGTAAATACATGTGTAACATCAATGATAATAAACAATTGAATAATTGTCTTTAATATTATTATGATTAGGTATATCATGGTAGTGCTTTGAGATGGGTCTTTGCAGATCCAACAATTAGAGATGATACAATTACATTGGCATAGTTTGCATCATTCCCTACTTTGCCTGCAGTGTTAGGTGTAGTGATCAGTGAATTACTTCTTCTTAATAGATGAGGTCGTAGATTTGATGTCATATGGGGACGGATCCCGGAGGACTTACTTACACATCCTCGAAGATTTGATTGGGGTTCTTGTGTACTCACATAGTTGTATCAAGATTTACATGAGGTAGTGTATCGAGAGAGCATAGCCATATTAGTTTGAGCTATTCTGTTATAGTGATGGACCTGGGAGCACATCCCAGTCACTAGACTAATTTCAGCTTGAGTGAGGGGATGAGTATGGCCATATGCATTCTTTTATGATGACATGATTGTCCAGCATCGTCTGGGAAAGGTTAAGTACTGGCGCGAGATGATAGATGATATAGATTAGGTCATTTGGAGACCTTACCTTTGTTGTGAGGGATGGAGAGAAGATGATGATGAGCTTCCTTATATGTTCTCCCCTCCATGGATGATTGGTTGATCACCTCTTGTGATTGATAGATTCTACTTTATGAGAGTGTTACATTAGTATGTTAGGGTACATGACATGCTGCAAGGTATGGAATTATATGCACAAGTATAGATAGAGTGGTCTATGTGGGGAGCTCAGGTAGATTATGAGTTTTCTTGTACCGATATTATCAGATTAGGTTTCATCCAATGGGATATGTTAGACCATGTGGCTGATGCGGGGATGTTTGTAGAGTACAGGGAGTGGTTTGCTAGAAATAGATTCAAAAGAGTCTATCTCATATGTAGATGAGACATTTGATGATGATGATGGAGGAGATGGTGGTGGAGGTGGTCGTAGAGTATAGCGAGGACAATGGGATCCTAAAGTTCTAAGAGATCCTAGAGCTTTAGGTAGAGGAATGATGCAACCTTGGATGTTGGGTGGTCATGTCAGAGATAGGGGTGGTGGTTATGTTCCTAGATAGAGATAGGTGGTTCCTCCCATACCAGTTGTAGCATGGGGACATTAGAGACAAAGGGATGATAGGCAGGCACACCTTGATCAGGCTACGAAGGTTTCTTGTGTACAGGTTTAGGCATAGTAGGTACCCTTATAGAAGGTTCCTATCATACAGCCACAGGTTAGTTCAGCTCCCATAGGTCTAGTACAGCCACCTCCACCTAGAATAGTGGAGCATGATATTGAGAACATACAAATAGGTTTCTCAGCTATATCAACATAGGTAGATTAGATTAGTGTTGTGATGCATACATTTATGAGCACTATGGAGCATATGAGATAAGGTGTATCTAGAATTTGGGTTCCTCCAAGGACCACATATAGATCAAACATGGGTCTAGATGGGCTAGGTGATATAGGTATAGGAGATGGACCAGGTGCTAGGACCGATGATGGATCAGGTATCCCTACTGGGTCTTGATTGGATACAACCTTTATATTGATCCTTGGGATATGTATTGATGTACAATATGTATGATTTGATCAAGACTTTGATGATGTACCATTTTGTTGTTGTATCTTGATATACATATATTTATGGACATTTTTATGGACATTTATTTATGATGCTCTTTGATCCTTTGATATTGTTGTGATGTTGATGTGATATTTCTTTATATGTACATCTATATGATTTCTATGATGCATTTACTTTTATATGCTATGGATGCAGTATCTTAGATATGACATAATAAACGGATGCAAATGATTATGCAAATACTTCTATATGTTTTTGATTTTATGATGAATGTAATTGTTTATGCAATGCAATGGTAAAATGAAAACAAATATCTTTTTTATTTTGATGTATGCAACTTATATGAAATGAACTTTTTAAATGGATGCAACATGGATAATGATTAATTCTTTTAATGAATCTTTTTCTTTCCTCTTTGATATAAAAGATAATTACTAATCTAATGTGTCAATGCAAAAGAGAATCTCACATCATTGATGTGAAACACGATAATTTATTAACCCCCACGAACTTGGAAAATCCTTTAAATATGCAATTAATCTAACATGAAAAATGCAATGCAATGCAACTAACTGTCACTAGCTTTTTTCAAAAGTAATGCAATAGAGATATATTTTCATCATTGGGTATTGTGGAACTAGGAGAAAGTACAATCATCACTAACCACATCATGATGATATGAATACCACTTTCATCTCTTTGGTAACCATTGGGAAACTAGTACAACCCTCACTAGTTGAATAATCACCTATAGGAGTATGAATATTGGTTTCATTAGATTCAATGTTACAAGTGGATTTTGGTATTAAGATATGAAGGATATAAATAGCTAAGGTATCCATTTGCATAAACAAACAAAGGTTAACCCTCCTTCCTATATCAACATCCTGGATAGTTCTTTGATGACCATGTCCTTAGATGAATTCACACAAGTTGGTGGATCTTTCTTAAAATATTCATACAAAGTGAAGAAAATATCATGTCTTCATCATCACCAATCTAGTCAAAACATCATCGATTAGCTAAAAAGACATGAAAAAATGCAATGAATATCATCAAAAAGCTTCAAGTGTTTTGTATTGTATCAAGATTTTTAATAGAATTTCCAAACATTTTGATCATTTAGGTGTTGTCAATTTTTAATCCTGATAATAAAGTCATGAAGTTCAAGGATCCAGTTGCAAGATCGAATGCTTGATTTGAACAATGATATCCATCAAAGGTTCAACAATATCTCTCGTATAAAGTTCTGAAAATCTCCTCTGACATGTGACTAGAAGTAGCACTTATTGAATTTGTTGGTATCAAAACCAATGATTTTTCCCCCAAGTGAAAAATGAGACCATGTGAATCTTGGGAAAATGAAACCTAGTATGTGGCGATGCAGCTCAAAGAATTTATTATGACTATGCACAAATGATGGATGCAATGAGGATATAAAAATGAGACGATGAAAAGGAAATATGTACAAATGTAACTAGAAAAGACCTAAGGGATTAAAAAGTGTCTAATTGCTAGGTTTTCACCTTTTGAGGTTTATTTCTCTTTTTTTTTCTACCTAAGCACCTATTGCTAGGTTTTCATCAAGGCACTTTTTCTCTTTTTTATATATATTTTTTTAAAATATCTTTTCTCTTTATTTTTTTATATCATCAAGGCGCCTATTTGCTAGGTTTTCACCAAGAGAACCATTTTTTTTTTATTTTTTTATTTTCTTTCTTTCTTCATGCTCAATTTTCTCCTTTTTATGGTTTTCTTCTCTTTCATTATTTTTGAATTTTTTACCTTTCCCATTTTTTTTGGATTTTGAACTTTTCTCATGTACAAAGAATGATGTTTAATTCACACTCATTTGATACTCTTTCTTCCTATAGTATTTCATCTGATAAGGTATGAAACCTCTTTAAATGGATTTTTTTAATAGGCTCTTACAACTCATCACACTCATAATCATCTAGCTTGTAGGTCCCCATTCCAAAAGAGGAAGTAATTACAAAAGGTCTAAGCCAATTTGCATCCCATTTTCCCTTATTTTCTCTATTGGCTTGGTTTTTAGGGTTTTCTCTTAGCACTAAGTCTCCCACTTGAAAGGTTCTAGGTTTGATATGCTTATTTTAATTCCTTGAGATTCTGTTTTGATAGACTTTCAAATTCTCACAAGCTTGTGTTTGATGTTCCTCCAACAATTCCAATTATTGAAGTTGGGCAAGCCTATAATCCTCATCATTGATTAATCCATGTAATGAAACTCTTAAGGATGGGATCTCAACCTCCAATGGTAGAACAAATTTTTTCCCATAAACCAAGGAAAATGGTGTAGCTCCTATTGGTGTTTGAATGCTAGTTCTATAGGTCCACAATGTCGGGTTTATCAAGATATGCCAATCTCTTCTTGATTTTTCAACTGATATTTTTCAATATTTTGATAATATTCTTATTTGTAGCTTTGGCTTGTCCATTACCTTGAGGATAATAAATGGAGGAAGAATGGTGTGTTATATATGAAAGGTTTCACATAGTCCATCCACATATTTTTTTTTAAATTATTTCTCGTTATCTGTGATGATGGTCTGAGGAATACCATATCTACAAATGATGTGATTAAGGATAAACATAGAAATCTATTCTCCCATAGTAGTTGTCAAAGGTATGGCCTCCACCCATTTGGTAAAATTTTTTTTTTCCATGATTATGTATTTGTGACCATTGGAAGAAGGTGGATAAATCATTCCAATTTGATCAAATCTACATTGGTAAAATGGCCATGGTGTAATGAATGGGTTCAACTCTTGTGCAAGCACATGGATCATGTTTCCATGATATTGGCATTTTGAACACACTTTAACAAACTGGAAATCATGCTTTTCTATGGTTTTCCAAAAATACCCCATACAAATTATTTTCTTGGCTAGGTTTAACTCACTTGAATGTGACCCACAAATCCCCTTGTGAACGTCTCTTAAAGATAAATTCAATTCCTTGTCCTCTAGACACCTAAGGAGTGTTCTGTCAAGACCTTTGTGATACAATATGTTAGATAGGATACTGTAACGAGCCGTGTGGCATATAAAATGTCATTTTTGGGTACAGGTTTTGTCTTAATGTAAAACTTGTTCTTTGAGATAGGTAGAAATGGGTTCATACCAAGGTGAGTCATGTCCATTTATAAGGCCAATGATTTGAGTTTTAGGTAGGTCAAAATCTGGTTGCACAAACTCTTCCACCAAGAATTCATACCTCGCATTTTGATCAGGCATTTTGAGTAAAGAAGCCAAAGTAGCCATAGCATCTGACGCTCTATTCTTATGCCTTGAATTTTCTCAAATGTAATCAAGGAAAAATATTTATTCCATTCGTCTGCCATCCTCTTATATGGCCTCAATTTGTCATCCTTAGTTTGATATTCATTATTGATTTGATTGATGGCCAATTGGGAATCTCCATAAACTTGTAGTTTTGTGACGTTCCATTCTAAAGCCATTGTAATGCCTATGACTAAAGCTTCATATTCTAGAATATTGTTTGTGCAAGGGAACAAAATTTTATAAGACCTAAGAATAGTGCATCCTTGAGGTGTAGTCAATAGAATTCCAGCTCCTGAACCATTCAAGTGTAGGATCCATCGAAATATAATTTAAATACTTTGGTTTCCACATTGACTATTTCTACATCTAGAAATTTCACTTGAATAGGATGAGTAGAAACTAAATTATTTTCATCCAATTGATAATCTATGACTTGTCCCTTGATATCTCTTTGGTCGACATACTCAATGTCAGATTCACTAAGTACCATCGCCCATTTAGCAATTCTTCCTGTTAGCGCTATTTTGCTAAGCAAATACTTTAATAGATAAATTTTGGAAATCAAATTCACCTTATGCATCAACATGTAATGCCATAGTTTTTGTGAGGCAAAAACTACCGCTAGACAAGCCCGCTCCATGAAGCTATAATTAAACTTATACTTGATAAAGGTTCTACTTAAGTAGTAAATAGCTCTTTCTTTTCCTTCATCATCCTCTTGTGCCAACAAAACCCCTAAAGATCTCACCATTTTTGAAATGTATAGTAGTAATGGTTTTCCATTCATGGGAGGCATCAAAATGCGTGGATTTACCAAGTATGTCTTCAATAGGGTGAAAGCTTGTTCACATTCACCATCCCATTTAAAAATGGTATCCTTATGTAGCAATCTTGTAAAATAGTGGCACTTTTTGGCTAATTGAGAAATGAACCTCCTAATAGATTGAAGTCTTCCTTGAAGTGACCTCATTTGACTAATGTTTTTGGGAGTTTCTATTTTCATGATTGCTTTCACTTTTTCCGGATCCACTTATATCCCTTTTGTTGAAAATATGTAGCCTAATAGCATGCTGGATTGAACACCAAATACACATTTATTTGGATTTAACCTTACTTTAAATTTCTCTAACCTTGTAAAAATATTTTCTAGGATAGATAGATGATCTTTTCTTTTATGTGACTTTGCTAAGATATCATCCAGATTGTCTTCTAGGAAAGTATGCATCATGTCATGGAGGATAGTTGTCATTGCCCTTTGATAAGTTGCTCTGGAATTTTTCAGGCCAAAGGGCATAACACTCTAGCAAAAAATACCCCAAGGGAATGTGAAAGCATTCTTTTCTTGATCCTAAGGTTCAATTCGAATCTAATTATAGCCACTAAATCCATCCATCAATGAAAACATAAAATGTCCTAAAGTCATATCCACTATAGCATCATTGCTAGGTAATGGAAAATCATCCTTAAGGAAAAAAAGGTTAAGGTCTCTAAAATCCATGCATATTGGAATGGATTTGTCATGTTTAGTAATAGGTACAATATCGTAAATCCACTCTGCATAATCTATTACTATTATAAATCCAACTTTTAGTAACTTTTCCTATTCTTCCTTGACCAATAAAGCTACATGGGGATGTATTTTTCTCAACTTTTGCTTCATAGGGTTTACGCTGGGTCTCACATTAAGGTGGTGCATTATGAAACTTGGATCCAATCCTGGCATGTCTACATATGACCATACAAAGTTTATTTTCTTTGCTTGAAAGAATTCGCTGAATCTTTCCTTTATGATAGAGTTAATTAAGTTCCAATTCAGTTCCAATGTTGAGCTTTTCTGGTGGCTCAATGAGGATAGGAGATATATCTTCATCATGCTCTAGTAAGGTATCCAATCTCTCTTCCTTAGGTGTCATAGTTGGGTTTTCACCTTTGGAAACATGTGTTATTTTTACCTTTTTAGGGTCTAGTGCTGCCACATGATGGTTTTGACCACTAGACCTTTTCATTTTTTTAATTTTTTTCTTTTATCTTGTGGATTAAGAGATTGGACACATTCCTCTATCATCATGTTTGGATTAAATTTTTTGGTGGAAGATGGCTCAACTGCCTTAAGGTATTGGGCCATAACATTGTCATTGGGAAAATATAGTAGGTCATTATGTTCGGTTAAGTCCCAATCAATGAGTTCAGGATGAATAAGGGCCAAAGAATCATTAGGAAAGTTATCATTTGAAGTGTTTATGGACATTACTTCATTTGAGGGTTCATACATTGTATCTCTTAGGTCAATAACATGTTCTTTCTCGAGGTGTTCCATGGAAGTAGGATCAAAATTCTCTTCACTAGACTCCTCATGGATTTCCATGTGAAAGGATGTGTGGATTAAATCTAATATTTTAATGACCCCCCATGAAGGTACCCAAGGTTAACCTATCCATTGTTTTCCACTAGATCCTTTTCCTACATTGTATTCATGAGGAACAATTGATGTTTGTGTAGAACCTGAATCTTGATCCATATTGTCTTGATTTTTGGCATTAGGTATAATAGCATAGATATGAATGAAATCTACCTCTTTATCATGAAAAGAGTCTTAGGATAGGGAATCCCACTCATATTCTCCATATTCATCTTCACTCTCAGATTATAACATGTGTACATTCTCATAAGGATCATGCCTAGGGCTTGCACTTTCTCCTTTCTCTTGATACTATATTCTTGATTTCTCATCCTTTTATCTCCAAGAAGGTTCAATAGGTTTGAGAAACCATCTATTTATGATTACTAAGGGTCATTTTCCCTTGTATCCTATCTTATTCATTATTTTAAATCCCTTTCCATATTGATCAGTTTGGATATTGATATGTTGTACTCTTTCAATGAGATTGTGTGAAGTATCCTCCTCTTTGTAGAGCCATTGTAGAACTTCATTATCTTCTTTCTCCATGGCTGATTCGTCACTCTCTCTTAAAAAATGAGAATTTTTTTTTGAGGTGGATGAAAACTTGAAGGTTTCCCATGTGTCTTTGGGGAAGTTGGTAAATCAAATAGGGAAATAGAATATTCCCCTACTCCTTTTGAATTGATTCTGCATTGTTTTTCAGATTTATGCATCATCTCACTCATCTTTTGGTAGTTGTCCTTATTGGTTTTTTCTCCCTCATCCTTAGTGGGTCTCAAAATTTCTACCTTTGGTGTGGAAGCTTTGACTGAATTTTCATTCGAACTTTTACCCTCATAACTAACTTTCTCTTTTCCCTTAATTGATGTAGGTAAGTTAGTTTCATTTGAATGTGAAGTAGATGTAGCATTTAATGATGATAGTAGGAATGATTCCTTCCTCTTTGGTTTCTTCAATGATGATAGTAGGAATGATTCCTTCCCTATTATGTTGAATAAATAACTAATAGAGAGTTTTCATCATATTGCAATATTGAAAGGGATAAGAATCTCCTCCAATAGTTAATTATTTGCCCATGTACATAAATTTGATACATTGAGTATAGGTCAAAGGCACCACTTACATCTCATGAATCCATGGCCTTCCCAATAAAATATTATAAGTTAACTTCATGTCAAGGACTTGAGAAATGGTATCTTTCTTGATAGGACCTACTTGAATGGGCAAAACCACCATTCCTTTAGAAGATCTTTCCTCCTCATCATAAGCCTTTATAGTGATTTGTTTCTTGGGATCAATAGATGACCCAGATAACCTTAAATATTTGAATAGGTTCAAGGTGCAAATGTTGAGACCAGCTCCTCCATCAATGATGACTCTCTTGACCCTATGCCTTTGGATTAAAACTTCTATATGCAAGGGAAAATTTTTAGGATGATTGATTGACATATCACCTTGTTCTAAAAATGAAAGGCAATGTGGTACAACAAGATGTCCTACCATGTTTTGAAAATTATCTTCCTCCAAGTTTATAGGAACATTAGTTTCCACAAGAGATTTTTCCAAGATCTCCTTGTGATTGGGAGAAATTTTTAATAAGTCCAAAATAGAAATTTGTGTTTGAGTCTTTTTCAATTGATCAACCAAAATATAAGGCTTTATTGTAGTAGGTGTTTGTTTAGCCAAAGTAGTTGATTTTGTAGGACCGATAGGTTTAGGAGAACCACCTTGTATGGTAATCCTTGCTGCTTTCCCCCTACTGATAAAGGAACTTGGAAAACCACTCCATTTCCATACCTCCCAAACTTCTTGGGAATAACCTGATTAAATATGTTGTGTCATGCATTAAGTCCAAGCTCAATGCACAAAACTCCCATAGATGATCGGGAGGATCGGATGCTCGTTCGTATTTATCATACATAGGAAAAATAGTATTGTTAGGGAATGGAACCATAATTAATGTTTTATCAAATAGAAATGGACACAATGCTTCAATAGAGAAGGGTTTAGGATGCCCTATTTGTTTCATTGTATCCAATTACATTTCGAATAACTTAAAATTCTTTTTCATGATGTCTATAGGGTTGGCTTCATCTTCTTTTTGCTTTAATTGATCAACATCATAATTGTGACGGAGTTTAGTCCCTGCTTGGGCTAGGTCTGGAAAATATTTTTGCCTATCTCTTTCCAACACTTTCTCCATGAGTTTCATGAAGAATGGGATTTGAACTACTTCATTAACCTTCTCTTCGGTATCCTCTTCATCATTAGGGTTAATATTTCCTCCATTATTTTTGTCTACCCCTTGATTTTTAGGGTTGACTCCTCTTCCATCTTCCCCATTATTGTTGACCAAAACATTTCCATTGTAATTAGTGTTCTCCCTATTGACATTTTTTATTAGGTCAGGATCCATATTTCCGAATGGGAAAGCCATGTTTTGTTCTACTTCTTTGTTTGGTTGTTGAGTTGGTTGTTCTAAAGAAGTAGAATTATCACTAGTAAAAGGAACCTCTTGCCTTAGATAAGAACCATTAGATTGCAGTGTTTCTTTAATGTAGTGTGATCGGGTGAAATATGACATGAGCATAAATCACTAAACACTTGGCTTTTATCACCTATTTGATCAATCCCTTAGCGATTTTTTGATTTGTCAAATAATGAGGGATTCTGATCAAGTTGAACTTATGAATAGGTAAAATATCCAAAAGGGTATCCAGAAATGAAATCAAATCATTTTGAAGCCCTTGCAAAATCCCCCTTGTTTGCCTTTTCTTGTTTCTGGGCATCACTTTACTGCTGTGTAAGCACGACTTCGCACTTTGTAGGCGGTAACTGGAAATTTTGTACGCGACACTCTGTAGTTTATAGGTGGTGTTTAAAATCTTCCAGGTGTTACTTTCCAATGAGTTAGGTGGTGTTTCAACTGTTGCAGGGGTAACTTAAGTTTGCAGGCATGACAGGAATGTTTACAAGGGTTGTTTAACCTTCTGTACGTAGTTTTTTGCAGATCAAGTTGGGTTTTCACAATTTTTAGGGTTTTAAAATTGTAAAGTTTGTGATCAGATCTGTAGGATGAAATTCTTGCTTGAAATTGAAGACACGAACACAACACACACATAAAATTTGTATCTTACTCCTAATACACACCAAGTGTATGTTCTCGGATGTTTTCACGGGTCTTGTAAAGGAATTCTTCCAATCAATCTACCTAGAGTCAAATTTGGCTTTTCAATAATGGGTCTAAAAAGGTAGCTTGCTAATTAACAAAGTTTTAGTTAACACCTCCATTCTAAACTATGAAAAGTCTCTTATACGCTCTTGCAAGAGATTCCCACATGCACAAAAGTATGATTTTGTCCAATCCCAAAGGACTACTTGAGGAAGTGAAGATCCTTAACACAATTTAGTCACGTCAACCATTTTGGGAATAGTGGGTCAGATGGTATCACGGTTGAAGTGATTGTCTCCCACTTTGGGTCATTCCCTCTAACCATCCTCATAAGGAAAATCTTGGGAGGCATCCCCTCTAAGTATCTAGCTATCTAGCATGTATATTATAAAGAAAAAAATGAATTTATTCAAGTAAGTTTGGGAGTTTGATTCACTCAAAGAGTGAGGAGAATATCCCTATTACTTTCCTTAATTCCAAGCACTTCAAACACGTATTTCATTTTCAACCTCTTGACAAAGAGGTTCTTAAAAAGTTGAAATATTTGGTTCAATTCTTCCCTTTCTTTCTACCACCCAAATGGAACACTTTTCACTTTTTGATCAACTTTGAAAAGTCGAGAGCATATACCTAATGTCTTGTTTGGAATGGACAATAATAGGGTGGCCCTATTAGACAAGATACAAATGAAATTGCCACAATTTAAGGAAAGCAAGATTGTTAAGATAAATACCTCATTTCGATGCTAGCAAAGCCTAGGCACTTTTTTTGAGTTTTTTGCTTCATTTTCTCTTAGTCACCTAGTGGCGATCATTCTTTCTCCATCTCCACCAACAAGTTAGTCAACACAACAACCAAAGTATAGTAAAATCAAAATAGAATGGACAAATAATTAAGATCGTTAAGGAATTTTGCAAAATTTCAATTTAAGAACTTAATGGACAAAATAAATTGAGAAGGGAATTTATTTTTATAAGCATCACTAATTTTAACAAAATACTCATATAACACTTTCTCTTCGTCTAAATTTTCCAAAATAATAGAACTATGAATTTTCTTTGAGTGCTTGTTTTGGATCCTTACCTCTTTGCTTTCCCTTTTGACCCGCACCTCTAGTTTCTACACCTTTAAGTGTCTGTTTGTCTGTAGAAAACAAAACAATAGATCATTAGTTATCTAATTTTATCAATTTGCATGTAATAAAACACAAAAAGTAGCAGTCGTCATTTTGTAGCTTATAAGCATCGCTTTGTAGTAAGCTACGCATGACTTCATAGTAACTTAGGCGTTACTTTGTAGTGTGTTAAGCATGAATTTATAGATTGCAAGCATAAAAATAAAGTTACTAGGCATTACAAAGAATATTAAATGCGGTAAATAAAAGTGGACAGGCAGCAGGATCAAGGTTGCAGGCGTTATTGGCCAAATGTCAGGTGTCTCTTTACGAGCACAAGCGTCACTCTTTAATTGACACGTGTGACATGATTAAGACAAAATACATAAGGAATTAGCAAGAATAATTTTATTGCTAGAAAGCGTCATCATTTATCTTGCATGCGACACCTTACCTGCAATCTGTAAAACAAACATAAAATGAAGCAAAAAAACACACAAAATATAATAAAAATGAAAAATATAGGCTCAAAGCCCCACGGTGGGTGTCATTTGTGTGTGAGATTATTACACCTTCATGAGATTAGTTTATTTACTAACAATTATATGGAAAAACAATAAGAATTTAAACTAAGAATTGCAAATAAATCCTTAAGCATCCCATAGATCCCTAACTAAGCATGCTAATAAAGCTCTCAACCTTAATCTCTACTAGTGACAGTCGTAGAATGAGAAAATGGTAAAGATATGCATATCTAGTTCACACATTTATCTTAAATTGACTCAACAATTGACTCAAATTCTCTCCATTTTCTTTTTAATGATCTCATTTTTCTTTGAAAGTGTTGTCAATTGCTCTCAAAATAGCTATAGTATGGATGCTTTGCATTCGAAAGTATGCAATTAATTATGCTTAGAAAAGGGATTATACTTATAGGATTTTCCCAAGTGTAGGGGGTAGAGTCATTTGATCATGGTTTAGCCTTGGTTGAGTGAAAGGATTTCAAAGGGTTTCAAATGGGGGGGAAATTTAAATTCTTGTCTCAAAGGTAGGGACAAAGAGACAAATTTGGGTGATTAGGGTTGAAAGTTCAAAATGTGTGATTGAGATTGCAAATTTGGAATGATCTGTTAGCTCTTTTTCTTGTGTCAATCAATTAAAACAATAATAAGTGCTTGACCCTCTATTCCCAATACAGATTCATACATGAATAAAGCTAATTAACAAGGATGAAACTCCTTCTACACTTTGGGTTCCACATACCCAGGCGGGTGTACCTAATTACAGACTCACTAAATGATAGAGAATCTCATGATGGATTAAAGATTTATAATCCTTCTTCTTTTTATGCCAAATGGTCTAGGAAGGTTAACCTATTGATTCACTCTTCAAGGAATCACTAAGATGAATTGTATCCTTTGAATACATTCAGCTACACATATATGTTTTTGGTATCAGAAAGTAAAGATTTTAATATTTGAGTTGAGATAACAACCACCTGTTAGCATATTGACCAGTGCCTAATCATGGGTGATAGAGTCATAATAGAGCATACACATATTAAGATAATTAATAGAAACACAAACGAATCTCAAATGGAGTGCCTTACAAACTATCCTCTCACTCTTACACCAATGTATCAAATCCTTGCATAAATTCTAATCCTCTGCAATCATCTGTAAGATTTAAACTCTCCTTGAAAGTAACTCACAAACAAGAACATGACTATCTTATAACTAATACACTCAAAATGCCTTACAAATTGAACATACAAGAATTAATGGTAAATGCAAGAAGACATCATTGACATGAAAATGGAGATTCCATTGTATTTTTATTAATATGAACTCAATAACAATACATTTTGAAGACTCAAAACCAATAGTCAGACCAATGTAGTAATCTACTTTGTAGTCTTATTTACCATCCTCATTACAATATTACAACTTGATACTTATAGATATCCATAGTCATCTTTGAATCCTTTTCAAAAATAAGGATGCAACAAGCTACGGATGACTGGGCTAAAGGACAAAATACAGTTTCAAGAAGAGACAAAATTTCTGGTTGATGAGATAACAAAATTTGATATGAGCCATGTGATCATTTGTCATGTGATCGCCTAAATGTGTGAAGTTTCTCCGAAGTAGTCAGGTTTTTTCCATCTGGATTTTGTTCTCTTGTCGGTGTAGAGGCCCCAATATCTAATTTATTCTTTTAGCTTAACCTCCTTGGTGCTAGCTGTCCCCTTTACATTTGTCATCTCATGTTACTGGGGTGACTATTCCATACTTGCTAACCCATGTAGTGAACACTTCATCACTTGGCCAACTGAAGCTGAGAACTTCATCTTTTTAGCTGCTGAACTCTTCCCAGTCACTGCTAGCCTTTTCAACTTCTGCCTCCCATGACTCAAAAAATGCCTTGGCTTTATTCAAAATATCTATGGTCAGCACAAACCATCGAGTATTTTCCAATGCAACAATGCTTTTTGTTCTGCTAGTCAATGTCTCGTTTAACTGTCTCAGCCATAGGGATTCACTCTTTATATTCCCATCTTCCTTGAACATATTGGGATACATATCATATTTATCCCTGGAAAATTCTTCTCTTAAGACTATGACTCTCTTTATGACCATGCTCTTCTTGATGTCTAAATTAATCATCAATTTCAGACACTTATGGGTTCTTGTTAGGGTGATATCAATATTATTGTGTTCTTTTGAAAGGGAGTAAAATGACTTAACATGAGCTGCCTTCCCTTTCCATTTACCCATTATCAAGTCCCATTGTCCCTATTCATTTTCATATCTGTTGGTGATACTTGCAATCTTTTTTCCCAACAAGTAGAGGTTGTGGAGATTGATCTCACTGGCACACCTTTTGAGATTTGAAAATATCTGATCCATGTGCTTTTTCTTCACATATTCTTCTTTGTAGGCCTAGGAGTCTTCTAAGTCCCTCTTACCCTCTTCTTCTAATCTTGTCCTTTCATTGATTAGCCTATTCTTCTCAGCTTCCAATTCTGCTCTCTTGGCATCAATAGCTTCCTGAGTAGTAGGACTTAGAGGTGCAAGGGATGGGGGATATGTTATAAATGGACTTGAGGAGGAAGGCTGATATGAGTTCTGAGCAATTATCCTTTGGGGCCCCAGTTGGGTCTTCTGCTTACCTTCCAACTCTGCTATTTTGTTATCCTTCATCAAGGATTTGACCTTCTCTTTGTTATAAACCTTGAGTACAAGCTCATATTTATCATTTAGACTAATATAGGCCTCCTTTTCTTTCTTTGATACTTTAATGCTTAAATTGGCTACTTGTACAATAATGTTAGCCGCTTCAGTTCCTGAGGTATCTGCAACCATTTTCACAATTAGGCTGCCCCTGTCTTCAGGCTCATCATCTTCTTAATTTCTTCTCTTGTCCCTTTTCTTTAGTGACCAGATTGCCAATGCTGCATGATATTGACTAAAATGGGCACCAATTGATGTCCCAGTAGGGTTTATGGGTTTAGTTTCTTTCCTTATGACATCAAAAACCACTGCATCGGCTAAATCCCATTGTGGAAATATGAGAACCCCTTGCCTTTTGATCATTTGTCTACCCTCCTTAGGAGTAATCTTATCAAATTTTAATATCAATTCTTGTTTGACTGCTTTCTCTATGTCCTCCTTGGTAGCATTGGGTTGATCTTCTATCATTTTCTTGCACTTTTCATTGTATTCACCAATATGGCATCTCCATAGAAACTGAATAAAAGCCCTAGTTTTGTTGAAATTGTCATCAGACAAGAATTCATCACTAGATTTTTTAGTCACAGGATCTAATTCTTTGCCAATGAATTCTGCCACTGTGAGGTCAGATGATGTATGTTTAGGCTCTTATGGCATCCCTTCTTGCAATTCTTGAGTCGTAACGACTACGTCACCAACATTTCTCAACTTGAGCAATGGTCTTGTCATCATATTGCATAGGGGATTGAGAAGGAGAATATAATTCACCTCCTTGTTCTTTTATCTCCACCCTTTGCCTCTTTGGAGAGGGTACTTCTTGAACTTTAGTATCCATTGGCCTCTTTCCCTTATGCTGAATGGGCTGATCAACTCTGGGAGCAATAGTGGTATATCCTCTTCTTTTGTATACTAGATAGTTCCCAGGTGGAACTATTCTGCTCTGTGGAAATTTATTCATAATAGCAAGAGCCTTTTCTAGGTCACTCTCAACTTCTCTCTTCCTTTTATCATTTAGGGTTTGCATTATTCCCTCAAAAAGATTCATTAGTGAATCAATTTTATAAGAAAATGGGAAAAAATCCTTTAGAGGATCATAGGTCTTGTCAAAATTCTGGACAAAGTCCAAGGATTTCTTATATGCCATCCATTTTTCCTTCCTGACTTCTTGAACCTCTAGTTCAAAAATGTTCTTTATAATATCCTCTGGATAGTAGAATTGATGCTTTAGCATTATACAATTGGTCCTCTTTCTAAACATGCCCGTGATAAAATATTCATTGTCTACATACCTGGCTATGGAAGTGGATAAATGATAGGGTTCAAAGTATTTTCCAAACTGTGTCCACCCTCCTTTTTTTATGATAAAGTGATGGGCTCTAGTGAGGGTAGGGAAGATATTTCCCTTCATCTTTCTGGTCAAAGCTTCCTCCTGCAGCCCACCTAATTGTCTTATGATTTCTGCTATCCCAGTTTTGAATGGGACTCTGCAGGGTAACACATAAGGAACACCTATAAAACCATAAACCCTAATCACTGTGGCAAAAGGGTACAATATCAAATCTCCCCAATTGTGAGCAATTTTCAACTCAGGGGCATACTCCATAGGCCTTAAAAGCATCATTACTTCATTATGAACTCTTGCATTTTGGTTGCTTAGTAATGACTTAAGTCTGGTTGCAAACGCTTTGTCAAAATATACATAACTTGCATTCTTCCTGTCCCAGGACAAATCTATAGTCAACATTTGAACAGGAAATTCTTCATCATCTTGGAATCTCTCCAATTCCATTTCTTTTCAAAAGAAGTCTACATTGTTAAATAAGAACATATGCATCATGAGGGAATACCTACCCATTGGCTTTTGTATATTAGCATCTTGGATTCTTGACAAACCATCATGTATCTGCTGAGAAATATATGATGCATAATCAAACACTACCGACAAATGGGGATGTAGAATTTGAACTACCATCAACATTATAGGGACTGGCATGGCTGTCTCTTCATTTATCCCCAAAATATTGTACAGGTAACTGTACATTTTCCTGGCCTTCCCAATGAAAAGATCCACTTTGAAAGGTTCAGGGGTTCCTGGTCCTATTAAAACCAAATCTCCTATTTTTCTAGCATACCCCTTCACTACTTCACCTCTGTAATAATCCCTTTGGTTATTATATATTTCTTTGAAATATTCAAGGTCAATATCATCCATATTCTGGGAAGTGTCAGTCAGCTTGAAAATTCTTCTAATTTCATCTACTAATACAGTCAGTATTATATTTCCCCGGGTGTCTCTAACAACCCTAGACACCTTATCATAAGTGTTTTCTATTAGAATGAGCAAATCAGTGTCCATGAATACACTAGGTGCTATTAACTTTCCAACATCTAGTTCCCAAATATTACAGTCTGGGGTGGGGGCCTTTCTTTGACTATAAGCTGCTCTAAATAGAGTAAGGCATCTAAGCTAGTAATAGCATCTCTTTCCCACCCTCCTAAATCATATAACCCTTCCCCAATTCTAAAGTGGGGATGTTGTGGCACTGCCTTCTTAGCTTGTGTGGCATCCCCTAAGGACAATGGTAACTGCTGCAATAAATCTTCCCTAACGTTTCATTTCTGGTAATCGACTTGTCCCAAAATTTCAACTCTAGGGGCCATTTTAAGGGTTTTCTATCAATATTAGAACTAGATTCTGAAACAAGAGCTCTAAAACCTTCTCTAAACTACAAACTCTATCTCAATTTGAATGGTAGTGAATCAGTGAGCTTACCCGTTCTGCACAGAAGTCGCGTGAAGCTGGTTTTCTTCACAATTTCGTCTTTGCTCAAATGGTTTTGGTGAATGATTTAGACTGCAGTCAACTTAATAAATTTATGACCTTAATCAAATTAGTCTTTTGAATTGAATGCAACTGGAGTTATCACATGTTCTGTATTTAATTCACCAGCTTCAATTTTGTGGCTTAACGAGTCTCTGCAACTTGTTTTATCAACTTTGAATTTGAACCATCGATTCTGGGCTTCATCCTTCACATCTGACAGCTATCTTACTTTCCCAAAAACAACTGTCAACTAAGGACATGTGTCACTTCCACTTATTCACTTATACGTTAGATGTCGAGCATCTTGGAGATAAGAAGATAAGCGAGCCGTTAGATATGAAACAACTAAACTGAACTTTAAACCTTCGCCAGCTTTGAATGCCTAGGCCCACCAACTGCCAGGTGTCATCACCGCTTATACACTTATTCATTAGATGTTGAGCATCTTAGATATAAGGAAATAAGCATGCTGTCAGATCTTTTTAGGTTTTAACACCTTTCATACTCATCTGCAATTGGACCCACATACTACCCTGGACAGGTGTCATCACCGCTTATTTGCTTATATGTTAGATGTCATGCACTTTTCCTTTAAGCAAATAATTTGTCCATTTGATCTTTTCAAACTTGTGCACTATTTAACAAAATTCCTTTTCAACAGTTTGGCCCCACCAAGGACATGCGTCGCCTCTGCTTATTCACTTATAAGTTAGATGTTGAGCATCTTATACATAAGCGAATAAGTGCGCCGTCTGATCTTTTCTGAGTTGCATGATACATAAGGGGATGATGTAAATGGGACCTACATAGTGGGACTTAGGAATTATTAAAGTGGTTAGGATGATACAATCTTTTGGAAAAAAGTAACCCATTCGACATGGACATATGACTGAACACTACTTAAGTGACCGAAAAAGTAACATGAAAATAGAACCGGCCGACACACTTAGGGTTTTTAGTCACTTTTGACCATTTTCAATTAGGTTGAGGGTTTGAGCACACTTTTTAGAGGCATAAAAACAATTTGAATACCAATTTCAAAGCCCTTGACACTATTAATGACAGGAGACCCTATGAAAATTACAAGGCACAATATGGACAAGAAATAGCACCAACAGTGGCTCTATTTGAGGATGTTTAAGCGCTAGGTTATAAAAAGAACCACAGATCTTTGGGGAAGTGGACCACAAAATAGGCCAACCCAAAACCTAAAACAAACACATAATAGAAGGGAAATACACCTATACATATATTACAGACTACTGTACATGGAAAGTAGGAGTTAATTAAAGAAATTTTTTAGGAATTTTCCATGCACTAGCAATTCCTGTTCGTCATCTAGATTCTTGAGGAAGTAAGAATCTTTCCCAAAAATCCTAGATATAACATAAGGCCCAATCTATAGTGATTCAAATTTCTTGTGCTTGCGTTTCTCTTCAGCCTTAATAATCCACTGCAATACAAAATCACCAGGCAGAAACTTTCTCACATCTTCTCTTCTGTCAAAAAGGTATTTCATTCTTTGCTGTAGTTTGATATTTTCTCTCTGCCTTTCTCTCCTTGGGTGATCTCACAAAACTATGTCCCACTTTTTGGACAACTTTAACACTGAAATGAACATTCTAAAAAAAAACTTTGCTTTCGGACATCTATTGTCGTAAAACTATTAAGAATTTGAAGATGATGTAAACTAGTGACTTTTAACATTTTTTTCTAGTTTATAAATATATTTAAAAAAAAAAAATTAGAATTCATTTGTATCCATTTTTCCTTCTCCTTCAAAATTTATTTTTGTAAAAAATTAGGATTTTTTAGGAGTGACACTCACTTTGATCAACATAACTTTTTTAATAAAACTGATAAGAACATAATTATTTTGAATTTAGATTTGTAACACAAATATCTAGGGAATCCATTTGGTTTTATTCAATTTGGTTGAATACTTAATAGTTTATTGAGTTATGAAGTGACATTAATTATAATTTGGGCATATGTTCACTTTGATCGCTCTAACTCTATCTCTATCTATCAAAATTCATTTATTCTTTTTTTGATAGAAAGGTAACATAAATGCCTATTTCCTAGATATTTTTAATAATTTGTTTCCCCTAAATTAATATTTTTCTAGAAGCATCGAACAGAGAAGTCGCTAAATGGTCAAACAACCTATGTTTAGTAAAACTTAAAAAGAAAAGTCTCAATAAAATCTATATATATATAT
>MU224248.1:212377-245473 GCA_018584345.1 Thuja plicata
ATGGTAAATGCAAGAAGACATCATTGACATGAAAATGGAGATTCCATTGTATTTTTATTAATATGAACTCAATAACAGTACATTTTGAAGACTCAAAACCAATAGTCAGACCAATGTAGTAATTTGCTTTGTAGTCTTATTTACCATCCTCATTACAATATTACAACTTGATACTTATAGGTAGCCACAGTCATCTTGGAATCCTTTTGGAAAATAAGGATGCAAGAAGCTACGGATGACTGGGCTAAAGGAGAAAATATAGTTTTAAGAAGAGACAAAATTTCTGGTTGATGAGATAACAAAATTCGCTATGAGCCATGTGATCATTTGTCGTGTGATCACCTAAATGCGTGAATTTGCTCCAAAGTAGTCATGTTTTTTCCATCTGGATTTTGTTCTCTAGTCGGTGTAGAGGCCCCAATATCTAATTTATTCCATTAGCTTAACCTCCTTGGTGCTAGCTGTCCCCTTTACGTTTGTCATCTCATGTTACTGGGGTGGCTATTCCATACTTGCTAACCCATGTAGTGAACACTTCATCACTTGGCCAACTGAAGCTGAGAACTTCATCTTTTTGGCTACTAAACTCTTACTAGTCACTACTAGCCTTCTCAACTTCTTCCTCCCATAACTCAAAAAATTCCTTGGCTTTATTCAAAATATCTATGGTCAGCATAAACCATCCAGTATTTTCCAATGCAACAATGCTTTTTGTTCTGCTAGTCAATGTTTCATTTAATTGTCTCAGCCATAGGGCTTCACTCTTTATGTTCCCATCTTCCTTGAACATATTGGGATACATATCATATCTATCCCTGGAAAATTTTTCTCTTTAGACTGTGACTCTCTTTATGACCATGCTCTTCTTGATGTCTAAATTAATCATCAATTTTAGACACTTATGGGTGCTCGTTAGGGTGATATCAATATTATTGTATTATTTTGAAAGGGATTAAAATGACTTAACATGAGCTACCTTCCCTTTCCATTTACCCATTATCAAGTCCCATTGTCTCTTTTCATTTTCATATCTATTGGTGATACTTGCAACCTTTTTTCCAAACAAGTAGAGGTTGGGGAGGTTGATCTCACTGGCACACCTTTTGAGATTTGAAAATATCTAATCCATGTGCTTTTTCTTCACTAATTATTTGGCTTCTTTGTAGGCCTGGGAGTCTTCAAAGTCCCTCTTACCCTCTTCTTCTAATCTTGTCCTTTCATTGATTAGCCTATTCTTCTCAGCTTCCAATTCTGCTCTCTTGGCTTCAATAGCTTCCTGAGTAGTAGGAATTAGAGGCGCAGGGGATGGGGGATATGTTATAAATAGACTTGAGGAGGAAGACTAATATAGGTCTTGAGCAATTAGCCTTTGGGGCACCAGTTGGGTCTTCTACTTACCTTCCAACTCTGTTATTTTGTTATCCTTCATCAAGGATTTGACCTCCTCTTCATTATAATCCTTGAGTACAAGCTCATATTTCTCATTCAGACTAATATAGGCCTCCTTTTCTTTCTCTAATACTTTCGTGCTTAAATTGGCTACTTGTAAAACAAGGTTAGCCACTTCAGTTCCCGAGGTATCTCCAACCCTTTTCACAATTACGTTGTGCACGTCTTCAGTCTCATCATCTTCTTTAATTCTTCTCTTGTCCCTTTTCTTTAGTGACCAGATTGCCAATGATGCATGATCTTCACTAAACTAGGCACTAATTGATGTCCCAACAGGGTTTATGGGTTTATCTTGTTTCCTTATGACATCAAAAACCACTGCATTGGCTAAATACCATTGTGGCAATATGAGAACCCCTTGCCTTTTGATCATTTGTCTACCCTCCTCAGGAGTAATCTTATCAAATTTTAATATCAATTCTTGTTTGACTGCTTTCTCTATGTCCTCCTTGGCAGCATTTGGTTGATCTTCTATCATTTTCTTGCACTTGTCATTGTATTCACCAATATGGCATCTCCATAGAAACTGAATAAAAGCCCTAGTTTTGATGAAATTGTCATCAGACAAGAATTCATCACTAGCTTGTTTAGTCATAGGATCTTATTGCTTGCCAACGAATTCTACCACTGTGAGGTCAGATGATGTATGTTTAGGCTCTTCTGGCATCCCTTCTTGCAATTCTTGAGTAGTAACGACTACTTCACTAGCATTTCTCATCTTGAGCAATTGCTCAGCAATGGTCTAGTCATCGTATTGCATAGGGGATTGAGAAGGAGAATATAATTCACCTCCTTGTTCTTTTATCTCCACCCTTTGCCTCTTCGGAGAGGGTACTTCTTTAACTTCAGTATCCATTGGCCTCTTTCGTTTATGCTAAATGGGCTGATCAACTCTAGGAGCAATAGTGGTATATCCTCTTCTTTTGTATACTAGATAGTTCCCAGGTGGAACTATTCTACTCTGTGGAAATTTATTCATAATAGAAAGAGCCTTTTCTGGGTCACTCTCAACTAATCTCTTCCTTTTCTCATTTAGGGTTTGCATTATTACCTCAAAAATATTCATTAGTGAATCAATTTTATAAGACCATGGGAAAAAATCCTTTAGAGGATCATAGGTCTTGTCAAAATTCTGGACAAATTCCAAGGATTTCTTATATGCCATTGATTTTTTCTTCCTGACTTCTTGAACCTCTAGTTCAAAAATGTTCCTGATAATATCCTCTGGATAGTAGAATTGATGTTTTAGGATTATACAATTGGTCCTCTTTCTAAACATGCCCATGATAAAATCTTCATTGTCTGCACACCTAGCTATGGAAGTGGATAAATGATAGGGTTCAAATTATTTGCGAAACTGTGTCCACCCTCCTTTTTTTATGATAAAGTGATGGGCTCTAGTGAGGGTAGGGAAGATATTTCCCTTCATCTTTCTGGTCAAAGCTTGCTCCTGGAGCCACCTAATTGTCTTATGATTTCTTCTATCCCAGTTTTGAGTGGGACTCTGTAAGGTAACACATAAGGAACACCTCTAAAACCATAAACCCTAATCACTATGGCAAAAGGGTACAATATCAAATCTCCCCAGTTGTGAGAAATTTTCAACTCATGGGCATACTCCATAGGCCTTAAAAGCATCATTAATTCATTATGAACTCTTGCATTTTGGTTGCTTAGTAATGACTTAAGTATGGTTGCAAAAACTTAGTCAAAATATACATAACTTGCATTCTTCCTTTCCCAGGACAAATCTGCACTCCACATTTGAATAGCCAATTCTTCATCATCTTGGAATCTCTCCAATTCCATTTCTTCTTCAAAGAAGTTTGCATTGTTAAATAAGAACATATGCATCATGAGGGAATACCAACCCATTGGCTTTTGTATATTACCATCTTGGATTCCTGAAAAACCATCATGCATCTCTTGAGCAATATAGGATGCATAATCAAACGCTACTGACAAATGGGGATGTAGAATTTGAACTACCATCAAAATTATATGGACTGACATGGATGTCTCTTCATTTATCCCCAAAATATTGGACAAGGAACTGTACATTTTCCTAGCCTTGCCAATGAAAAGATCCACTTTGAAAGGTTCGGGGGTTCCTGGTCCTATTACAACCAAATCTCCTATTTTTCTAGTATACCCCTTCACTACTTCACCTCTGTAATAATCCCTTTGGTTATTGTATATTTCTTTGAAATATTCGAGGTCAATATCATCCATATTCTGGGAAGTGTCAGTCAGCTTGAAAATTCTTTTGATTTCATCTGCTGATACAGTCAGTATTATATTTCCCCGGGTGTCTCTAACAACCATAGACACCTTATCATAAGTGTTTTCTATTAGAATGAGCAAATCAGTGTCCATGAATACACTAGGTGCTATTAACTTTCCAACATCTAGTTCCCAAATATTACAGTCTGGGGTGGGGGCCTTTCTTTGACTATAAGCTGCTCTAAATAGAGTAAGGGCATCTAAGCTAGTAATAGCATCTCTTGCCCACCTTCCTAAATCATATAACCCTTTTCCAATTCTGAATTGGGGATGTTGTGGCATTGCCTTCTTAGCTTGTGTGGCATCCCCTGAGGACAATGGTAACTGCTGCAATAAATCTTCCCTAACGTTTCATTTCTGGTAATTGACCTGTCCTGAAATTTCAACTCTAGGGGCCATTCTAAGGGTTTTCTATCAATACTATAACTAGATTCTGAAACAAGATCTCTAAAACCTTCTCTAAACTGCAAACTCTATCTCAATTTGAATGGTAGTTAATCAGTGAGCTTACCCGTTCTGCACAGAAGACGCGTGAAGCTGGTTTTCTTAGCAATTCTGTCTTTGCTCAAATGGTTTTGGTGAATGATTTAGACTGCAGTCGGCTTAATAAATTTATGGCCTCAATCGAATCAGTCTTACGAATTGAATTCAACTAGAGTTATCACACGTTCTATATTTAATTCACCAGCTTCAATTTTGAGGCTTAACGGCTCTCTGCAACTTGTTTTATCAACTTTGAATTTGAACCGTCGATTCTAGGCTTCATCCTTCACATCTGATGGTTATCTTACTTTCACAAAAACAACTATTAACTGAGGACACATGTCTCTTCCACTTATTCTCTTATACATTATATGTTGAGCATCTTGGAGATAAGCGGATAAGCGAGCCATTAGATATGAAACAACTAAACTGAACTTTAAACCTTCGCCAGCTTTGAATGCCTGGGCCCACCAATTTCCAGGTGTCATCACCACTTATTCTCTTATTCATTAGATGTTGATCATCTTAGATATAAGTGAATAAGCATGCCCTTATATCTTTCCAGGTTTTAACACCTTTCATACTCGTCTGCAATTAGACCCACATACTTCCCTGGATAGGTGTCATCACCACTTATTCGCTTATATGTTAGATGTCATGCACTTTTCCTTTAAGCGAATAAGCGGTCCATTTGATCTTTTCAAACTTGTGCACTATTTAACAGAACACCTTTTCAATAGTTCGGCCCCACCAAGGACACGCGTCACCTCCGCTTATTCGCTTATAAGTTAGATGTTGAGCATCTTAGACATAAGTGAATAAGCGCGCTGTCTAATCTTTTCTAAGTTGCATGATACATAAGGGGATGATGTAAAAGGGACCTACATAGCTGGACTTAGGAATTATTAAAGTGGTTAGGATGATACAATCTTTTGGAAGAAATTAACCCATTCGACATGGACATATGACTTAACATGACTTAAGTGACCAAAAAAGTAACATGAAAATAGAACCGGCCAAGGCACTTAGGGTTTTTAGTCACTTTTGACCATTTTCAATTAGGTTGAGGGTTTGAGCACACTTTGCAGAGGCATAAAAACAATTTGAATACCAATTTCAAATCCCTTGATACTATTAATGATAGGAGACCCTATGAAAATTACAAGGCACAATTATGGAGAAGAAATAGCACCAACATGATCCATGTGCTTTTCTTTCTGAATTCTTATTGGGTCCCCAAATTCATGTTGAAAGATAATAGGATTTATTAATTCAATCATTTAATTAATTTAGCCATGTAGGGGAATAGGTTGGATTTGATTTTTGATTTAAACTATACAATTAATTGATTAAAACAAATTATATAGTTTGATTAATCCCTTTAGGCTTATATTTAATCATTTGATGTCATTGTTAATTAATCCTTTGATTTAATTGATTTTATCCCAATTTAATTTAATAAATTTCCATTTGAATTGATTTGATCCATTTTGATGAGATTTGGAGCAATTTCATGAAAAATGTACTTCTGCTTGATTAGAGAACACTTGACCAATTTTAGGTGTCTACACATATCTTCTTGCTCATATTTCTCTCCTTTGCACACACAAACACATGTACATGTGCTTTTAAGCTATATTCAATTAAAATACTACATTTTGTTACACATTTTTCAAAACTCTATTCACGTCCTCCACTCAACAACAAACTCCCCTAGAAGATGCTGACAACTCTGATGACATGCAGCTGTAAAAAAGGAAAGAAATATTCTTGAATTTTAAGACTCTTTCCATCACCTTTTGTATTGTTGCAAAACCTAAAATCCATAATAATTCCTTCCCACATAATAAAACTGGAAGCACACCATGTATTCAACATAATTAAAATATGTACAACTCAGTCTGCCACCAAATTTTAAGGTGATGTGCTCGTAACTTACAGTCTTTCTTATCGCAAAATCCCACAAGCCCAGACAAAGCACAAATGGTACATGTTGATCTCATTGAGAGTGATGGAGAGATGACTATTAAATAAAATTTTACCAACCAATTAATTGATACAATTCTTGAACACCTCTTTACCAATTTAAGTATGGACATAGAAAACTTCACAATAAAGAAGAAAACACAATTTGAAATAGGTGATGCTGACTATTGCCTCCAATTTATTACACACGCATCCATCCAAACCATTGATAAAGTATAAAAATAATGAAAAATTATGCCTGATACAACCATAAGTAAACTTGTACACTCACCAAGAAGCTACTCATTCGAAACATTAAGTATTATAGTGGTTGCACACAAACATACAGAAAATGAATATAAGCATCATGTGAAAGATGGAGAATCCATGTCGGACACAACCTCTGTAACCTATTCCCTCTCTATACAAAAGAAAATTTTCTACTTTTTACATCATATAATTACTTCTTAAATTGACAAAGACATTTTTTTCTTTGCATCTTATAATTTCAAGTTACCATGTTGATGCTTATGCAATACTGCAACAAATCTTTGCAACAACACAAAAACCATTTCCCCTGTTAAAGAATATGGTCCATAGTGGGCCAAGGGGGACAACCATCATTAATAAAACACTATCCATGTTCACTGAAAACCTCAATTTTGACTGTACAATAATTGCTCTACAAAAAATTGTTTTCTCCAATACCCAGGTAAGCAACAAGACCATTGAATCTTCAAAATATGACCACAATTACAATTCAAATACCTCAATGCCAATTTAATATCCATACTTAAATCTTATTGAAAATTATAGGTCATCGACATTTTGAAATCCAAAAATCCATACCTAGCACCATACCATCTCCTATGCACCTCATGTCACTTACTAGGCTCATTTGCACAACCCTCAACCACCAACAATGCCCAATGCATTGCCTGTGCAAAAAACAAACCTTCAAATTGGAGCTCTTCTTGCAATGCATAGTGCAAATTGAAGAAGACATTGTTGATTGTACCCTGCATGAAAAAAATCCTCGAGAAAAACTTTCTAGAGCTTGCACAAATATCATTTGAAACCTACAAAAAAACATGTCTTTAATGATTTTCCTAATGCAAAATTTTGAAATTCAAGGTACATTCACAATTGCGTTGAACAATAAAATCATTTCCATTGCACACAAAATCATCAATGTAAGATCCAAAAACCCCCTCATTTTTATTTATGCATTTTTAGAGCCATGATTTTACTGTAATGTTTTCCAACTTCTTTGACCTTTACAACCCTCTTCCCTATAAATTGTTGAATCATTAAGCATCTCAAAAGTGGATGCAAGCTATTGTTATGCACACTTGTCTAGTTCTAAAAACTTGTACATTGCATAGGAAAGCCTAGAGATATTCATTGAAATGTTTTATGCCTCCATAGTCTTTGAAAAGAGAAAACACAATAAAAAGCATATTTTGATTTTTGTGTTTAACAATTAGTAGATTTGAATGAAAAATGTGATTCTCATTAGGATGAAGCATCCCAAGCGATCTATGCTGGGGAATTTTGTAATTGTAGACAAATAAAAATTCTATTGTTCATTATAAAGATGGTCGACACTTATCATTATTCACATATGTGAGATTATACCATGATGCCATGGCTCCTAGGACAGATCTCCCTCTTGCCTATAAATTTTATAACACAAAACAAAATACGATTTAAATGTCTCATTCCAACATAAAAATAATTTTCTTTTATCAAAATACTCTCACAAACATTGATCGTCATTCTTCTTTTTATTGCCTATATGATTTTGTCAGTTGTTACCCCTTGTATTGTATTTTGTTGGTCTATGTGGAATATTAGCACCATTTTTATTACCATTTTATAAGTTTAGTTGTTCACTCTAGTGCCAGTTTTAAAGCATTATGCAAAATTAGGAATGTTCTTGTTCTGATATATAAATTGTGCCATTATTTGTTGTGCAATTTTAGCATTATGTAAAATTTTGAATGTATTTTGTCTTGCTATCTAATTTGTTAGATGAATTTTATTAGATTAGTAAGTGATTTGCAATTCTCTATCCTATCTTGACATTTCTTTAAATATTTTAGAGTGAAGCATAGGGTTTTATAGAAAGTTGGCAATGCTTTTATTCTTCTCAATAGGGTTATGAAGTATTAATATATTATTTGCTACTACTTAAATTAGGCTATAAATTGTAGAACTAATTTTAGTTTATTTTGGAGAATTATTTGATAATTGTGGGATGTTTTGAACCACACATTGAAAAACCAAAAAAGTCTTACAAAAATGGTATGGGAGGGCTTACAAAGCCACATACCTTTAGATACTGATAAATTACTTATTACAATGAAATCTTCACCACCAAAAATGAATCTAGCAAGATTCAAGCCAAGATATAAGCCAAAACAAAAAATTTCCAACACATGGCTACTGATGACATTAATTTGTCATTAGTATTCAAACAACACTTTCGGTAAGCTTACAATGAAAGACAATAAAGGGAAAACTGAAGATAAGATTAGCAGATCACAAAAAATGACTAAGTACAGAGAGAAACAATGACACAAGGTAGTGTGTAAACCGAAAATCACAATACAAAGAGTTAAAGTGGAACCCGAGAGAGGAACCCAAAATGCAAGTTACAGTGGAGACCGATGAAATAGATTCAGTGCAACCGAAGGTAAAAACTGAAGGACAGTCAAGCATGACTGAAAGACATAATCAAAAGTCAGTTGCAGCCCGCAAAAAGTGGATCTGACTTCCATGTCAGATAAAGCAAGGGTATTCTATTTATAGGATATTTAATTGTTTTTAAATCCATTTCTTTAGGGAAAAGAAACATTAATGTAAGTGTTTTAATCAGTCTAGCTGATTTAAAACACATAGACCAGGAGATCTAGATACAAGTTGTAAACCTTATCTTAGAGTTAACATTGTTTTTATCATCAACTCGATGAAATCAATCCATCTATAAATAGATGATGTAATCATTCAATTGAATGTGTGTGTAAGAGAGAGAAGAACAGAATGAGCACATCTATGGATTGAATTGAGAGTTTCAAGAACTAGAGAAGAAAAAGAAGAATTTGGTTAGCAGAACCAAGAAGAGAGGAAAGCGATAATTAGAGGTATTATTCAATCATAGTTAAGGTGATATTATTTTGTATGTTAGCTACATATGATTTATATTAGTAATAGGAGATTGCACTTACCAGGTCAATTTGTAATTTTCTATCATTCTAACAAGTGAAGCAAAGTGTAAGAAATCCTTTCAAGAAAGGTGGATTTAACAGTCCTATATCAAATCTCTTAACCGAGTGCACACTTAACAATGTTGCTAAAAGATCTTAACAGAGTAGAATTTAAAAGGTCTCCACCGATACTCATAACAGGGTGGATTATTAGAAGTGATCAAAATTGTAAGCCTTAACTAGCCCCTTTCATTCTGCAGATAGTAAAGTTTTTTGGGTGTCATCCCCACCATAGTTTTTACTTCATAACAAGAGTTTTCTGGGATATCATATCTTTTGTTATGTTTTAATTATGTTCATAAATGTTTCTATGAATGATTCATATGTTTATTAATGTTATGAATTGATATAACTCACACAAAGATAGTGTAGATAAGATGGAATGGATATGCAATTGATTACTAAGGTTAATTGATTAAAGGATAAGAAAAAGTTGTAGAGGTACTGATTCACCCCTCCCCTCTTATTACTACTTCCCATTAAATCCAACAATTGGTATCAGAGCTAAGTCTCTTGTTGGAAAAGATTAAAGGCTTAAGAGAAAATATCATACAATGGAGAAGTATAAACTTGATAAGAATATTGAGAATAAAAATCTTGAGATACAAATGTTATCTGAACACTATAAAGAATCTAGAATCAAGATGAGAGAGCTGTTGGATGAGAGGAAAGGAATGGAAACTTGAAGAAATGAAAAATATTATCAAGAAGAAGAGATTCCAGATTTCCTTGAGTCTTCAAGATCAAATACAAGCAAAGCATCAGATACATCAGAAGATAATGTCACAAATCTAAAGGAGATCAATAAACATCTGAGAGAACAAATAAAGATGCTGCAAATTGGTGAAGAGACCCAGATGGTTAGAATGATTAATGTGATGAGTTCTGCTAGACAAGCTGAAATAGAAAGAACACTAGCTATTGATGACATGAGGAAGATTACAGAGAAACTACAAGAAAAGGAGTTAGAACTTCAAAGACATGCTGAGCATCACCATGAGCTCACAAATCATATCATTCTCATGAGTTAAGAAGAAAATAGAATGAATGTTGAACTCATTGAAAGAATACAGATTATCGGTGAGCTAAGAGAAGAAAATGAAAAACTAAAGCATGAGGTTAGAATTCAGCAATAACATAATGAAGTTATCAGAAAGGCTAAAGAGAGAAATAAAAGAATTGATGATTTTCTGGAAGGACAAAAAAGAGTCAACAACAAAAATGGTCTAGGCTCTACCGAAAATGGAGAGTCATCAAATCAATCCAATCAAAAGAACATTTATGAAAATCCAAGACCAAGAAATCTTACATGCAAACACTGTGGAAAGCAAGGTCACACAAAAAGTGTACAGAGGCAAAATGAAAGGTATTCCTAAATCTACACCTTCATTTAGAGGATTCTATTATAAATGTAACAAAAATGGACATAAGACATATGAATGTAACTCTAAGTTAGAACAACCAAGGAAGAAAACCTACATGGACAAATACTATCCTACATGCAAGATGAATGGGCACACAAGTCTTGAATGCTTGAAAAAGAAAAGGCAAGCATGGAAGCCTAAAGGTCAAGACACTTCATATACACCAAAGCATATCGGTAATCAGTATGTATGAGACTACAATACTTGGACAAATTGTATAGCATGTGGAAGTTATGGTCACATTGCTGCAAACTGTATGAGACTATGGACTAGAAAGTCTAGAGGATGGACTAACCCCGGAATGGCATGCTTACACTGTCACAAAGTTGGTCATCTCAAAAAAGACTGCAGAGACAGAATGACATAGATAAACACATACCCCAATGGAAGCACCATTGAAGATATCTAGAGGGCTAGAGACAATATGTGGAGAAAAGCTTCATGCAATGATGAAGCTGGAACAAGAAATACAAATGGTGACACCCCATCCAATGGATCTGATGAAATCACAAACCCCACCTAAGAAGAACAAGTATGGAACTACATTAACACTAAGCTATTACTTTACATCAGTTCCATAATATGATAAAATAATTCCAAATTAGCTTAAGAAAGATGCATCATGGTTATACTTGTTGAAAAATGTGAAAACTATGTCTTCTGACATATATAAAGTAACCCGTCAGTATACACTTGAAGCAAAGACTGCCTACATTTACCAAGAGACATCAGTTATAAGAAAAAATTGTTAGTATTGACCAAGCTGTATCAGTAAATAAGCACATGAAAAAACTATTTGTGTTACAGAAACCTATCGGTAAAGGCTAAGTCAACTTTGACTACTCAGAAACATTATAAGCATCACTAATGGTAATAAAAACTTCATCGATGAACTCAGTCTTTAGACACCAATGAGTTGGTAAGCATTTATTACATGCTTTTTAGGGAAATGTCTATAAATAGGGCATCATAGTGACTCATTTTTCATGACACCCAGAGCAGAGTGAGAAAAGGAAATTTTGAGCAAAAAGAAACCAAGTTGCAGAGCGATCACGACTCAACCACTAAGCACTCTAAAATAGTTCACAGATCTGTGCAAACACAACAGTAAGTTCTACAGACTGATAACTCTATTGTTTACACATTTACATAGAAGCCCTAATTTTTCAAAATGGCATCAACATCATGATCCGTAAAAGCTAAGAAGGCTAAAAAGGATGAATTCAAACTCATAAAAAACAATGCATGTGAGGAACCCAAACATAAGATTCATCCAAAGGTTTCCTCACAACCTGATGATGCTAGTGCATTCTCACACATACTATATAGGGTTTTTCTGGTTGAGGATGTCCGATCGTTCATACACTGAAAGATTGCAGAGATTGGAATGACAGAGATGGAAGAATATTACTAAAAGCTTCGTAAAAAATATGGAACACTTAAGGATGAACACAAACACATTGAGGTAAAAGGGCTTACCCATGCCCTAAAGTTTGCGAAGGTCTTCAAAACTGATTGGATTCAGTTAGTGCTAAGAAGAATGCACAATAAGAAGTTATGGTTGGATGAACTGAAGGAAATCACCTAAGATGTCATCCATGCAGTCACCGATTACCCCATAACCGATAAAGTAAAGGCACTCAAGCATCCATCGAAGGCAGAGACTGAAAAGATGACTAGAGCCAAATGGGATGGGCATGGATTGAAAGTGAAAACCATAGCCGATGATTAAATTAAGTTTGTTGCATGTGCACTCATTTACAAATTATTCCTAGCTAGCAGATTAAACAATATTTCATCAGGTGGTGTGCATACAACTTACAAAATTGTGAAGAAAGGAACATAGTTAGACTTGTACGAGCTACACCTGAATCAGCTAAAAGAAAATCTCAAGACAATCAGGAATGCAAATTCAAACACCTATAAGTTTGGCTCATTAATCATGTGCATTTTATTTTATCTTCAAGAAAAGTTCCCATATGTTGGAGATGTAAAATGGGACAGCACCAAGCCAGTAACCATGCAAATCAATGAGCACATAGATGCTCTAGGAGATAATTTTGAAACTGTCATGGATTAATACTTTAATGTATTCAAAGACCAAATACAAAAGAGGGTAAGAATCCCTAAGCAACTCATCGAATAATTTAAGGATGAGATATGTTTCATGGTCAACACAAATCACACTTACATCAAACCTGTAGTAGAAATAATAGCATGGTTGAAACCACTAGAATATGAGATCAACATTGATCTTGCAACAAACAAAATTGATGCCTTAATCAATGAGCCACTGGACAAAATTCAACCAAGGTTTGGCACATATGAGGAGGCCATAAAAATAATTAAATCAGGCCTAGTAGTCAAAAGATAGTGAAAAAGAAGGACAAAATGGTAAAGAATCTCAAGAAGATTCTATCTGCAGAAGAGGAAGAAACTGAGCAAGGTGAAGAGATAGAACAAGAGGAGGAAACCGAAGAACAGGTGTCTGTCGATAAAGATGAAGAAAAGACTGACTTAGAGGAAATAGAGTAAGCCTCACCACCTCCTCCACCATTAAAGAGACCAAGATCTATAGCTACTTCAAAGACCAGAAGCCAAATGTCCAAAGAATCTACTCCACCTCTTAAGAAAGGAAAATTCAGGACGTATAAGAAAAAAGCACCTACACCAAAGAGAGGAAAAAATAAGAGGGGTACAAAATTCATCAGAACCTAAGAGGATTTAGAGGATACCAAGTGAGATGAAGCCTTAGAGATAGAAAATGTCAAGGTAAAAGAACCTGACACTATTGATGACATTTGTGTTTACATTGCAAATTTTGGTTCTATTACTGATCCACATATTAGAAAATTGGGGAAAATAAATCAAGAAGATCAGAATAAAATTGAAGAATCCATGATAGCTAGGATGTATAACTTCAAATATGTACCCATGTAATTTGAATGAAGTTATGTACCATAGGAACTCTTGGATAGATTATCTGCCTGTTGGACATTTGCTTTGGCAAATGAGAAAGAAATGAGAGAGAGAGAGTACTTGTCTCTCTAATGCCGCCTAAATCAACAAAGGTAGAAATAAATGAAATGATAGAGAAACACAAGAAAGAATTCTCACCGAAGCTACAGGCATAAAAATTTCTCAAAGGCATGTTGATTGAACTTGGAAAGGACAGTCACAATAAATGGTGCAAGATAATGAATAGGCCAGTTGAGAAAGACAGCCCCAATAAAGACCTTCAACAACAAGATGTTGATAAGACAAACAAAGATGATACATCCATTGAGCTGAATAAAGAGGAAGATGATACATTAGGAAACAAAGATCAAGATGTGGTAGATGAAACATGGGATGATACCACAAGTGACAATGTTGTAGACACCAATATCATCGACATTACTGATGACCCAGTAAAGAAATCAATAAGGATGAATATGTCACTGTTGTAAAAGATACAACTGATGAACATGACACAACAATTTATGGAGCATAGGTGATCATTCCAAGAAAACTAAAAATATTGATACAAGTTATGAATATCATGCAAGAATAAAGTAAATCACATGACAAGGAAACTCCAAAGGATGCAGGAGAAGAAGTAAATAAAGATAACATCGATGATCAGCAAAACATCGGAGATACTTAGAATGTAACTGACACTAGCAAGGCTACATAATGAGATAAGGACAAAGATGTGGATACTCAAGAGAATATTGAGAACACCAAGGAAGATGATGCAAAGGACTCAAATGAAGGAGACAAACAAAAAGATGAAACTCCTGAGAAAATAGACAAACATGCTACAGATGATGGTAAGGTCAATGTAGAGATGTCTGCAAACACCCGATGAGAACAAGAAGAAGAGGAAGAAGAAGAGGAAGAGGAAGAGGAAGAAGAAGAAGAAGAAGAGGAAGAGGAAGAGGAAGAGGAAGAGGAAGAGGAAGAGGAAGAGGAAAAGAAGAACAAGAAGAGGAAGAGGAAGAGGAAGAGGAAGAGGAAGAGGAAGAGGAAAAGAAGAACAAGAAGAGGAAGAAGAAGAAGAAGAAGAATGTTTCACTTGACAAAATCATTAAAATACCAAAGTGTGACCCCACTACACTTGACATTAGAATATGGAGAGATATGCCAAAGGAAGGCATTACAAGAAAAGATGAAGAAACAACATAAGGAATCAATGGTACTAGAGACAACATAGGACATCTACTCCAGATTGTACCCAATGTTGATATTGATCAAAGCAAGCCCATAATTAATCAACTAGCTATCCTCACCGATGCCATCACAAATCAAAACTTTGATGTTGAGAAAGCAATTGAGGAGAGAGTAGAAATGAAGTATCAACAAAAGCTTCTGGAGAACATTAGCCAAGAAGTGGCTGAAAAAAAAGGTAAAGCTATTAGAATTCATATCAGAATTAGATCCAATTACATCTGAAGCTATAACCTTAATCCAAAAGCTAAGCACAATTGAAAAGTTCACTTAAGAAAATAGTGAAAATATAGCAAAGCTAGATAGAGATCAAGCAAATAGTGCTAGTAGGCTAACAACCGATGGTGAAAATGTAGTCAAACTACATTATGAAAAGATCATAGAAGTAAAATAGTTAAGGAAAGATCTATGGGAAGAAAAGACACGATTCAGAGAAGTTATCGAGCTACAAGCTCAACTTCTGCCAAATCTCACACTGCTACAACAACATATTAGCTTTGCAAGGCAACTGATAGCAACTCCCGAGATGTCTATGGCAGACAACATCTATGATATGCATGCTAAGATAACACTTGAGAAAATGGCTCTAGAAAACCTGAAAGAGTAATGGTAGAAAATCATGGAAGACATGAAGTCTTCTCATTCACACATTTTTGATAAGCTCTAAGGTAATTTACCTTTGCCCTTAATATCAAATAAAGGGGGAAATGATACTTGTACAAAATATCATTGAAAATGTTAGAAAATGTTATGTACATTTAGTCAAAATGGGTAAAAGGTAGATATGTATATGTATATTCATAAAGGGACAATGATATGAAGAACAAAAATATATCATATGTATAGATATATCCACATATACATAGGGGGAGTCATTAAATGACTAAGGATTATATATGATGTATATACTTAACATTTTGTACCAAAGAAAATTTTCTACTCTTTACATCATATAATTCCTTCTTAAATTGACGAAGACATTTCTTTTCTTTGCAGCTTATAATTCCAAGATACCATGTTGATGCTTATGCAATACTGCAACAAATCCTTGCAACAACATAGACAACATTTCCCCTATTAAAGAATGTAGTCCATAGTGGGCCAAGGGAGACAACCACCATTAATAAAACACTATCCATATTCATTGAAAACCTCAATTTTGACTGTACAACAATCACTCTACAAAAACTTGTTTTCTCCAATACCCAGGTAAGAAACAAGAACATTGAATCTTTAAAATATGACCATTATTACAAAAAAAATATCTCAATGCAATTTCATATCGATACTTAAATCTTATTTCAAATTACAGGTCATCGGCATTTTGAAATCCAAAAATCCATACCTAGCACCATACTAGCTCCTATGAACCTCATGTCACTAGCTAGCCTCATTTGTGCAACCCTCAACCACCAGCAATGCCTAATGCATTGCCTGTGCAAAAAAAAAACCTTCGAATTGGAGCCCTTCTTGCAATGCATAGTGCAAACTGAAGAAGACATTGTTTATTGTACCATGCATGAAAAAAATCCTCAAGAAACACTTTCCAGAGCTTGCACAAATACCATTTGAAAACTACAAAAAAAACAAGTCTTCAATGGTCTTCCTCATGCAAAATTTCAAAATTCAAGGTACATTCACAATTTTGTTCAACAATAACATCATTTCCATTGCACCCAAAGTCATCAATGTAAGACCCAAAAACCCCCTCATTTGTCTTTATGCATTTTTAGAGCCATAATTTTACTGTAATGTTTTCCAACTTCTTTCACCTTTACAAACCTCTTCCCTATAAATCATAGAATCATTAAGCGTCTCAAAAGTGGATGCAAGCTATTGTTATGCACGCTCGTCTAGTTCTGAAAACTTGTACATTGCATCGGAAACCCTTGAGATATTCATTGAAATGTTTTATGCCTCCATAGTTTTTGAAAATAGAAAACATAGTAAAAAGAATATTTTGATTTTTTTATTTTGCAATTAGCATATTTGAATGAAAAATGTGATTCTCATTAGGATGAAGCATCCCAAGCGATCTCTGTTGCATAATTTTGTAATTGTAGAAGAATAAAAACTCTATTGTTCATTATAAACATGGTCAACACTTATAATTATTCACATATGTGACATTATACCATGATGCCATGGCTCCCAATCCAACATAAAAATGATTTTCTTCTATCAAAATACTCTCTTAAACATTGATTGTCATTCTTCTTTTTATTGCCTATATGATTTTTTCAGTTGTTACACCTTGTATTGTATTTGGTAGGCCTATGTGGAATATCAGTACCATTTTTTTTAACCATTGTATATGTTTAGTTTTTCATTCTAGTTCCGGTTTTAAAGCATTAGGTGAAATTAGGAATGTTCTTGTTCTGATATATAAATTGTGCTATTATTTGTAGTGCAATTTTAGCATTGTATAAAATTTTGAATGTATTTTTTCTTTCTATTTAATTTGTTAGATGAATTTCAGTAGATTTGTAAGTGATTTTCAATTCTCAATCCTATCTTGACATTTCTTTAAATATTTTAGAGTGAAGGATACGGTTTTATAGAAAGTTGGCAATGCTTTTATTTTTCTCAATAGGGTTACGAAGTATTAATATATTATTTGTTGCTACTTAAATTAGGCTATAAATTGTAGAACTAATTTTAGATTATTTTGGAGAATTATTTGATAATTGTGGGATGTTTTGGGACACACATTGAAAAACTAGAAAAGTCTTACAAAAAATATATGGGAGGGCTTACAAATCCATACACCTTTAGAGACTAGTAAATGACTTATTACAACAAAATCCTAACCACCAAAAACAAATCTAGCAGTATTTAGTCCAAGGTATAAGCCAAAACAAAACATTTCCAGCACATGGCTATTGATTACATTAATTTTTCATTAGAATTCAAACAACACTTTTGGTAAGCTTACACCGAAAGATAGTAAATGGCAAACCGAAGATCAGATTAGCAGATCACCAAAAATGACTAAGTACAAAGAGAACCGATGACACAAGGTAGTGTTTAAACCAAAAACCACAATACAGAGAGTTAAAGTGGAACCCAATAGAGGAACCCGAAATGCAAGTTACAGTGTAGACCGATGAAATAGATTCAATGAAACCGATAGTAAAAATTGAAGGATAGTCAAGCATGACTGAAAGATAGAACCGAGAGTCAGTTGCAGCCTGCAAAAAGTGGATTTAACTTCCACGTCAGATAAAGCAAGGGTATTCTATTTATAGTATATTTAATTTTTATTAAATCCATTTCTTTAGGGACAAGAAACATTAATGTAAGTGTTTTAATCAGTCTAACTGATTTAAAACACATAGACTAGGAGATCTTGGTGCAAGTTGTAAACCTGATCTTAGAGTTAACATTGTTTTTATCATCAACTCAATGAAATCAATCCATCTATAAATAGATGGTGTAATCATTCAGTTGAATGTGTGTGTAAGAGAGAGAAGAACAAAACAAGCACATCTACAGATTGAATTGAGAGTTTGTAGAGTCCATAGCAGAAAAAAGAAGAATTTGGTTAGCAGAACCAAGAACAGAGGAAGCCGATAATCAAAGGTATTATTCAATCACAATTAAGGTGATATTATTTTGTATGTGAACTACATAGGATCTGAATCAGCAATAGGAGATTTCACTTACCAGTTCAATTTTTAATTTGCTATCATTCTAACAAGCGAAGCAAAGTGTAAGAAATCCTTTCAAGAAAGGTGGATTTAATAGTCCTATATCAAATCTCTTAATCAAGTGCACACTTAATAGTGTTGCAAAAAGCTCTTAATAGAGTAGAATTTAACAGGTCTCCACTAATACTCCTAATAGGGTAGATCATCAGAACTGATCAAAATTGTAAGCCTTAACTGGCCCCTTCCATTCTGTAGATAGTGAAGTTTTGTGGGTGTCATCCCCACCGCAGTTTTTACTTCCTAACAGGATTTTTCTGCAATATCATATCTTGTGTTATGTGTCAATTATGTTCATAAATGTTTCTATGAGTGATTCATATGTTTATTAATGTTATAAATTGATATAACTCACACAAAGATAGTGTAGATCAGATGCAATGGATATGCAATTGATTGCTAAGGTTAATTGATTAAAGGATAAGAAAAAGTTGTAGAGGTACTGATTCACCCCTCCCCTCACAGTACTACAACCCATTAAACCCAATAGGCTACTTGATTAACCAATAGCACTAAATGCTGAAGTATGCACCTATATTTGTTCTGCTAATTAAATTTGATTATGTGGAACTATGTCAAAATATTTAATTCTATTTGTAAATTGTTATACACTACTAATTAAATTGTGCCATGGTTCTTAGAATTTTTTTTTTTGTGTATTCTGTTAAATTAATAGTATTCTTGATTCATGGGTTCTATTGCTAAGCTATATAGGTTTTAGTTTTGATGTAAATTTGGCATCTATTGGAGACCACATTCCAACAACCAATAAAATAATAATAACAAAATTTGGGCTAGCAAGATTAAGGCAACTTTGCAAGCCAAAACAAAATGACAGAGAAAAGAAAATGGATACCACATTATTTTTATTTCCTCTTTCTCTCAGTCAAAATCCACCATAAAGTCTCTAAACTAGAGAACAAATGTGCAAGTTAGTTGTTGTGAAAACTTTCACGCTTTTTGTTGCGCTTGACAAATAGTTATTCAAGAGAGAATGGACTAAGTAGAAACATATATTTCAGGGTGTAATAAGTATATTACTCTGAAATTCATGAGGATTTCAACAATCTTTGGAATCTCAAACGTGAAACAACAATTCACAGACCAATTTTAGACAACACCTTAAACACATTCACATTTTACTACAATCAATTTCTATTGCTAAAAAAATATATAAATGAATGCAGGAAGTGGGTTCAGTTTTTTAAAAGAATACTAGTATAGATTATTGATATCTAGCATCTACTCTCTCCAAACAGTTCTTATACTTTATAGCTAGTGTTATTTCTTCTTATTTTTTTATATCTATTGATGATCTAGAAAAGTAAGTTCTTTAAGTGTTGACAACAAGAAATCATCTCAACAGATGAGTGCAAATCATTCTACTTATCTTATTGATTGTATTGCAAACATTTTTAGGCACAGTTTAATGTTTTTACATAGTATTTCATAAAAGTGGAACAAATTTTGGTCAGGTGCATGTATTTTATAAAATATTTATTTTAATAACTATCTGGTATGCCATGTTGCAATGTTTTCTTTACAGATTTTTGAACCTCCCTGCATTGTCAATAATGCATTAAAAAAAATGTGACCAATGTTGACACCAATCATTCTCCAATAAGAAATAACTAGGTCATAATTTACAATATCAAACAAAGTATGCATTTATTTTAGATTTTTCAACTATAAATGTAAAATTAATTTTCATTTCATTGACCTAAGATCATTGTGTTTTTAGACGACCTTTCCTTTAGTTTAGATTTTAGGAGTATACATGTACAACTAATTTCCATTTCATTAACCTAAGATCACAGAGTTTGCAAATGATGGAAGTCCATACACTGATTGAAAGCTCCCATAATAACACAAGAAATTATAATGGTATAAAACTTCATGGAGTTTAGCTTGACACCTGCCAATTTATATGTTTTCCCTTCCTTAATGCTTCATACTCTATCACATTTTTTTTACATTAGGCAACAATGCTAGCTCCATACTTTCCCTTCTCTATCCTCTTTCTCCATCCTTGCACGAGGCAAGGGCTCTAGCTCTACAAAGCTCTTATTTAGTAAGGTTTAAATCTTTAAAGAAGAATTTGATCAATTTCAAGATTGGTTGTTTTAGATTGGATGATTTTTTTATTTGTTTGAGAGAGTTTAATTTTTAAATTTCTAAAATAAATTATATGTTTATCTAATATATTGTAATCAACATATCAAAATTTATTTAATTTATTGAAATATTATTTAATTTCCATTAAAATCAAATATTTCTTTATATTTATAATCGAAAGATGATATGATGATGGTACTCTATTTATTATTTTTAAACTTAATATAAAAATCTCATGTAGTTTTAACACATCAAAAAATTCAAATACATTCTAATAATGTCATTATTAATTTTGGAAAATATTATCAAAATTATATTAATATTATTTGTAATGCAATATTGAAAACAATCTCATTATTTCCTATTAAAATTTGTGCGTACTTATAGAGAAAAGTCTTAATGTAATAATATAAAAAATATTAAAATTGAAAACTATAATCGTGGGGAGAGAGAATGCATGCTTTGCATTTTTCTAGGGTTTTTGGATTCATATTTCTTTTCTAAATTTTGTGTATCTATCTGTCATACCATATTTTACTATGGGAGTTCATTAGGAATATAATGACTTTGGCCAACTTTTGTCGAGTGGTTGATGTTGGTGCTAGAGTTGTAGTGACAAAAGCTCGTGGTGCCCCCCAAAAAACCTCACAAATTTGTGCCAAAGGTATTTCATGAGGTATGCCTTCCCCTGATGTTGTGCTTCCCATTCAATATTTTTATAATTCTTGTTAGTGGCTAGAGAAATGCACTTTGATAGGATATTTTGTGAGTAAGGCTCCTCTTGAAAGTATGTTGCGAGATTGGGTTGCCAAGGCCTGGACTCCTCATGGGGTCCATCTTGATGGTTTTTAGATCCTTACCATGGGATTATTTTGTATCATTTTTTGAATCCTTTCCATGTTGATGCTATCCTCTCTCATGGGCCTTTGACCGTTCGGTCTTCCCTTTTCTTCTTTCAATGATCATCTCGAGACTTCACCATCTCAAATGACAAGAAAATCAAGGTCCTGGTCTGGATTGAATTCCCTAGTACTCTTTTTCCTTGTTCTTCATTCATGCAAACCATTTCCCATTCTATTTGCAAGGTGGTTTGTTTAAAACCAGACCATTTTTTTAATGCTTGTCCCCAGAGAAGGGTTTGTTTTGAGGTTGACTTGCCTTGCAACTTCAAGGAAAGCATTGATATTCAAGTGGATGGTACCATTTTCTCTATGAAATTCCTTTATTTGAATATTCCTAACACTTTCTATAGATTCCATTCATCTGAGTGTAAGATTAAGGACTATCTCTTGGCAGTTCAAAGGATGAAGCACCCTCCTAAAGAGTTAGCTTCTCAACCTGCGAAGAGTGCCAAAAACAAAGAAGTTTGGACTTTAGTGGACCGCAAAGGAAAGAAATATTTGAATTATATCTGTAAATAACTTGTTGGTTCACCTCACCAGCTGTAGATGAAGGTTTATTCTCAGACTCTGACAACTCAAATGGTTACTCTTTCCATAGCTCTTGTTTTAAACCCTGGGTAGTAGAGGATTGTCACGGTTATGAGTGTTTCCCAACCTCCTTGGGTTCACACTACTCAAGATACTTCAGTGATTACAACTCAATCGACATCACATTATTCTCACATCCCTTTTGAGCATACTGAGAGCAATGATGTTTCTCTAGAGAAGTGTGGAGTTGTTCCAAGTGGTGACTCCTTTTCTAGCTTGAGACCCATTTTAGATTCTTTGCACAAAAAATTCTCTTATGTTGGGGATAGGGAAGAAATGCAATCTTTTGATTAATGAATTAAATCTCATGGAATGTTAGAGGTCTTAAATAACTTCACGAAAAAAAATTAATGATGTTCATCATTTTGTTTCTAGCACGGACGTTTTGTGCCACCAAGAGGTTAAAATTGTTCATTTCATGCTTGCTGTTGCATGTCATGTTATTTGGCTGGATAGCCTTTTTTTTTCTTCCCAACATGAAGTTGGATGAGGTGCAGTTATTACTCTCATTTCCCCTTGTTGGATTTCTTCAATTATTAGTCATGGTTCTATCCCCATGCATATAGTTGTATGGGTTTTATTGTCAATCAACAATCATCCCTTTGGGATCATTAATACTTATGCTCCAAATGATGTTGAAATATCACATCACTGGATTTAGGTAGCAGACTTGTTTTCACCTGAAAATTGGTTCATGTGTGGGGACTTCAATATGGTTGTGGTGGCATCACACAAGGATTATATTCTTCCTTTTCATTGGATAGTTGGAGAAAGAGAGGCCTAGTTTTACATGCATAATAAATTAGACCTTTTTATCCCAATAGAAATCTTCATTTTCCTAGTGGGGCTTGACATACCTGGTGCAATTTTTTAGATTGCTCTGACAGAATATTAGAAAGGCTTGATCATGCCATTATCATAGTGCAATCTTTTTTTCATTTTCTAAAAATAGATCTCCCTGTTTTTCCACATGTGGATGTGACGTCAAACCACTACCCCATAAATTTTAGTATTGAATATAGAAGACAATTAGGATGTGTCCATCTAAGATGAAATTCTATTTGAACATATAATTGCTTCATAATCAAGTCACCATGCCCCACCTTCAATAGGTTTGGAACTTGGAGCATAGGCCACATCAGCCAAGTAGATGGTTTTTTTGTGGAATGATGCCATCACCTACATTGCAAGATTGCTCCATATTTATGGAAGATAAGTTTCTATGTACCATCGATATTCATGTGATTCCATCACCAAGGATCTTTGTCCTTCCATTGAACCTCTGGCATCAAATCATTTCAATTTTCACTTGCAAATCTAGGTGGCTAAACTCAGTCACCATAAGAAAAAAATTTATCAATATTTTTCTAGAGGAACTCAAATTAAAGCTAGACAACATTGGCTCAAGGTGGGTGAAAAATATTCCATGTAGTTTTTCAAGGCTCTTAGAGCTTGTCATACTTCCTCAGTTATCAAAAGGATTAAGGAAGGATAATCAATTATCACTGAACTTCTTGACATTCTTCAATATTTTTTTGACATTATGAGAAAGTGTTTATAGCATAGGGAAGTTATCCTACTAGAGACCAAGATTTGTAGGATTGTATTACAGTTATTCCAAATAAGATTTCAATTGCCTAGATGACTTTCAATTACCATAAGCTCACACTTGAGGACCTCAAGAAAGATATATTCTCTATGGTGGATGAAAAATCACTTGGATGTGATGGCTTTCCATGTAAGTTTTACAAAGCCTTCTCACCATTTGTTGGCCATGAATTTCAGAAGGTTTATCATGAAGCTTTTTGTTCACATTCCTTAGGATGAATCATCAATCAAGGGAATATTAAGTTCATACCCAAATCTGGAAACCCAGAGGATATTCTAAAATGGGGGCCTATTAATTTTCTTTATGTCTCTTAGAAGATCATCACCAATGGTTTGGATCTCAATATTTTCCACATTTTTCCTCTCATTGTTTGGCCTGAGAAAACCAGATTCATCAAATCACGATTTATTTTGGAAAACATTATTGTCTCTGGGAAGGCATAGAATGGAAAAGATGTTCTAAGAAGATTTATTTTTTTCTCAAAATAGACGTTGCTAAAGCCCATGACCACATTGAATGACCTTTCATCACTACGATGTTCATAGCTCTTGGTTTTGGGCCTCACTTCATTCAGTTTATTTAAATGCTTTTCAAGCATGCTTATACTTGCATCACCATTCATGACCACCAATCTCATGACTCTGGGATTTTCAGATTCATTTTACATATATTTTGTCTGGCACCTTCTCTTTATTTTGTGCCTCTTGAAATCTTTGGTTATCTATTAGCTTCCATAATTTTTGTTGGTCATGTTACACGAGTTTCCCTGCCTGAGTCACCTGCTCAACTTGTCAATGATCATTTCACAAATGATTATTTCCTCACTTACATTGAGGAAGAGGAAAACATTTAGGGGGATCTCTAGTGCTCAAACACATTTTTATGGCTTCTTGGCCAGCCATACAGTGGCACAAAATGCATTCTTATAGCTAGTCTTTCCTTTCAGCATTACCTTGGGCTCTCCAGTATGGGTAGAAGTGGATCTAGCATGGAGAATTTTTCCATTTTCTGGGAATTCCTTTTCCTTCCAAGCTTTTCCAGCAGACCTTTGGAATTTTTCTCTTTCTTGAATCGAGAAGAAGCTTGCTTACTAGATTACCAAGCCACTGTCTCTATCTAGTAAATTCTAGATTTGTTCAAAATTTCTTGTTTCTACCATGTATTATTCTTCTTACTAGGCTCCTTTAAAATCCTCATACTTTAACTTGGAAAAGCTATTGTGTGATTTTCTCTGGGCCTCAGGAGATAACCACCATGGATTTCATATAATTTATTAGGAGTATTGTTGCCTTCCCAAATAATCTAGAGGATTTGGCTTCTTTTCTGCCCTAAAATAGGGTTTGGCTCTTTAAGCAAATGGCTCATTAGATCCCTTACTAGAGATGAAGCCTAAAATATTCTTCTTAGGAATTGTATTTCATCAGGGTTCCTTGTTAATAAGCCTACCTAGAAGGGGATAAAATTTCAAAAACTTCTTGTTATCAAAGACCTAGTTTAGATCTAGGGCACTTTTATTTCCAAAAGCATATGGAGAGATTGGGAAGCCATTCAACTTTGGCTTCTCTAGGCTGGAGATAGATTTTGGGATAGGCTGTCTTTTAACCAACACAACATTTTGTGGTCGTTGTTTTTTCATTCTTAGAGCCTATCTCTTCCAAAGATATAGGGTATTCATGCTTTGTATTTTCATAAACATGGCATTAGAATTCATAAGAATATATTTTCTAGATCCACTATGAGTCTTAAGTCATGGGAAGATCTTCAGGTCAAGTTTTGTTTATCTCATCCAGATCGCTGGACTTATGACCTGTTGGTTTTAGCGTTGCCTCCACACATTATTCATAAGCTTAAAATTTAGTCTTGAAGGCCTTGGTGGAAGGATTGGAAGTGGTATCCTTGGACTCCTCTTTCCAGTTACAAACCCAAAATGGGTTATCACTGATTGGTTCACCATCTGCCAATGGCCATCATTCTCAACCAGTGCTGGCATTTGAAGTGGCCTCAAAAATATTGAAGGTATATATTTCTTACTATTTGGTCTGCCACTACAGAGCCTAAAATTTCCCACTTTTCCTAGTGTATTCTTTTCTAGGGCTTTTTTTTAGGCCCAAAAGGAGGTAACCACAATTGAGAGGGAGGGGATGAATCTTTTGTACACACCCAATACTTTAAATTTCACTTTAGTCACTTAGATCTAAAAGATAAACAATAATGCAAGATGCACAACATATAGCATAGAACACCAGGATTTGGTCTCAAGGAAACACAGTTAAGGGAAAACCCCTATGACAATCAAAACCACAAGATGAATATACACTACTAAAATTACTACCCAGTGAAGAGAAAAATAGAGAACAAAGGATGCACTAGCAACCACAGGCTTATAGCCGAATCTACAGGCTCACTTCCCAGAGCTCACTCCCCATAATACAATCACACATCTGGCCCTCATTTGGGTTCACATCTCTATCTTCAATTAAAATAGGGTGGACATACAATTGATTACAGCCAAAATTACAATTATTATTTCCAATGCCAATACAAATCCAATGAAGTACAAACTCTTCCTTAAATGCAAACTACAAGTATCATCAACTCTCTCTCTCTCTCTCTCTCTCTCTCTCTCTCTCTCTCTCTCTCTCTCTCTCTCTCTCTCTCTCCATACAATTATAAAATAATCTCTTGTTTATACCAAATACAAAGAATAATCAACCACTAGCTAGTTTGCAAAGGCCTATTAAAATAAAATATATAAACATTATGCTCAATCTTCAAAGCGATCCAAATTAAGTTGGCTAAGACTTATATAGGACCCAAATTTTCAACCAAAAAAACTATACTGTGTCACCAAAGAAGCATTAAAGATCACAACATGTTACTCCATCAAGTCGACTAAGACCTAAATGAAGAAACACCAACACACTATTAAAAAAGAAAATCTGATCACTTCAGACAATGTTCTCTAATAACATGATCATCACACGATCTAAGAAAAACAACAAGCACCATGAATACAATCCCAAACAAAATCGAAATGCATCTTTATCTCTGATAATAAAGAACACTAAAATAGCAAACTCTATCACAAAAAAAGATATCTTGCAGTACTCTGAATCATGAACAACACTAGTTGTGAACACAATATTAAGGCACCGTGTACACACTAGCTTCAAAACCTCTAAAACATCAAATCCAATAAATATCAAATCAAATACTCATCCATTATACATAGGAACACTATAACATCAACAACCAACAACTCAATCATACCTTACTCAAATTAGCATCCAAACTTCTGTGAATCTTTGTAGATCAACTATAGACACATTGGAACAATACCTCACAATTCCAACTCAAGATATTTAACATATCACCTAAAAACTAAAATATTCCTCATTGAACATACTGAATGCACCATCTCAAAGAACAATTATTATGTTGACATCAATGAAAAAACATTAATTTTAGCACACCCAAGTATCCAGATCTAACATGCTCAACAATCTTCCAATACTTTCCTCGGGGCTCTAGACTAAGACATTTAGGAGTTCCTAACCCTAGGTTCCCTTTTTTTTTTGAAACTAGAGTCTTTTGTCTATATCTTATGGTTTTGAAAAAGATCTCAATAGTATTAGAGTTGTATTCTTGATTTTTTTCGTCCATTCAAGCCAAAGCCTTTGTCTTAGCATATGATTTTGTTGGGTGACACTCTGAGACTTCCCTTAAATTTATCATAGATATGGCATGCTTTGAAGATTGAAATCTTATTCACACTTTGGAAAGATAGAAATTCTATTTTATTCACATACAACTTTTTGGATATTAATGTCTCTGTGTTTACTAAAGCTTGTATATGAAATAATTTGATTATGAAGATCCAAGTCTAGGCTAATAAAGTTGTGTTGGAGGTGGCTCACCTTAAAGAGTTTCTTCATTATTGGTATAATTCCCCATGTAATTTTTCTATAGTGTCGCTAACTTCTACCTTTGGGGAGTAGACTCTATCTCATGGATGTTACCACAGCTACAGTTCTTTCACCCGCCTCTCTAATACCTCACACTCTGAGGCCCATCCCTACTCCTCTAGTAGGGGAGGTGATGAAAGGAGATTCTTCTTGTCCTCTCCTCCATGTCATGGCTCTAGTTCTATATGGCCCATGACTACTCCTACTCCATTGGCACCTAGTCGATCTCACTAGCCAGATTCTATTAGTGATACCTCATTACTCACCACTTTGTTTCCTCGCCTAGCCTTGCTACCTCACCCTCCAGGAGGAAGGCAGAAGAAGAAAAATAAAAAAAAGGTGAAGATGAATCTTCCATCTCATAATCAACCTAGGACCCGATACATGGGGTAAAAAGGATAATTAGAATCCTCCCCCATTGGTTGGCACTGCTTTGGTCACCTAAGATGGTTCTATCTAGGCTCTACCCTCATTTTTTTGGATTAATAGTTGATATTTGTAATTGTTTCCAGCTTGGTCATATGAACTTTTATGGGGTGATCCCATATCCCTTGTCCTTTTTTGTGAATATCAACTTTATATTATAATTAATAGAAAGTCTGTACTCATCAAAAAAGAAAATTTTAAAAATTATTAACATAAATTTAAGAATTATTTAAAAAAAATAGAACTAGTTGTTCAAGAAAATGAAGTTGGCTTCACTGGAATAGAACTCCTACAACAAAATAATAAAATTCATATTCTTATCTTGAAAAGATTTAATTTAGATGAAATCTAAATCTATGGTGGAAAAAGTGATTTCTATCTAACTTATTTAACTTTTGAATATAATTATAACAACTAGAACTTAATAAATGAAATCTACTTATATTAATATACATTTTACTACCACCAAATAGTGCTTCCCAATCTTTTTGTCATTTTAATGGTGTTTTTTTCTACGCTAACTAACTTTACAAGATAAGAAAAACAAGTAGGACTTCATTTTTGTCATCTACATCTATTAATATTATTGTATATAATTAACACTTAGAGTCCATATTGTCATGTGTGTATGTTTGTGTTTGTATACATACATACATACATGTAAATATACACAAATATATATAACCCCTACGGGATATATAGAACTAAGTCCAAATTTTTTAGTCCTACATAACCCATACAAGTTATATGTAAATGTCAATTTTGTATTTAGGTTTACATAAATCGTACGGGTTAGGATGAAATCTGAATATTTTCCTCCCAACAACCTAAAAACCAGCATGGCAACTTGTTTCAGGGTCCCACTATTGTTTCACATGTATTTATGTGACACCAAAAATCAGATTTTCGTTTTTAATCATTGATTTATATAGTGTTTTTTTATTTTTCTTTGAAGTTATTTTATTATTTTTTACTTTAGATTATAACATAATTGGTGCCGGAGCACCTAGGCTAATCCTTGATTCAATTTTTTTTTTGTCTTGTACTAACCTTAGCCAAGTTTGTAGTGTGTGAATTTCACCTTAAAAGGTCTTTGAAAGTGTGTACTTAGGTGGATTTGACTAGGTTCAATCTAAACTAGATATTTATGCTTTATTAGTGGTTAGTGGTAGATTAAGCCTAAAAGTGGGAAATGGATCCAAAAGTCTTCAATGCTTGGGAAAGGGTAGAAATATCCCTAAAATAGTGTCTATAATTTTTTTACATCATTCTAGGTTGGTTGGAGGTCATTGGAGTTTGTTTTTATCAAAGTTGTCAAAGTTGTCAAGATGTTGCATGACAACATTTACAACTTTTAAAAGTTGCATGAAAGATTTGGCATTCTTGGATTCTCTCTGGAGAATGATGATGGATGATTAATGTAATGACCCACAATCATTGAGAAGGCATATTTAGACAATTAGGACCCCATTTTCCGAGGTAGTGTGATGTAATGATTGATTTGAATTTGAAGGAGAAGCTCTGAGTTTTGGTTTTTGCATATAGTCAACTTGTTTTGAGTTCATGAGTCAGTAGATGGATTGAACTAAGTGATCCAAAATTGTATTAGTGTGGTAGAGATATTTTTAAGAACTTTTCATTCATTAGTGAAGTTTCTTTGATTTCATTAGATTAGTTTTTCAAATTGTTTTGCAAGTAGAGTGGTTGTTGCTGTTGTTTTAACACGTTAGGGGAATATGGATCCCCCATAGCTCTCCACGATAAAAATCATCATGACCCTGAGGGATATTGAAGGGAGGCCATTTTAAATTATACATATGGAAGGAAGAGCTCAAAAGAGTCATCTGGCTAATTAAAAGGTCATGCTCTAGGAGAGTTCATTGTGCCCGGTTAGGTGCATGACAGTGTTTTGATGGTGTGTAATTGCAGGGGAAGGATTAGAAGAATGAAACTAAGCATGGTTTTATAGGAATAGAGCTCATTTAGTTACCCCCTGAGAGGATTAGGCATTGGCCAATCCACTTAGATAGATTTCAAAGTAGAAATCAGAACACTCCACCAAAATAGCCCTATTTTCCCTATTTGCCCTAAATTATAGGAACCTACTATATGGAGGCCCTAGTACCCTAATACCACAAAAATACTTTGTATCTCAGAAAAGGGTATTGTTAATATAAATTTTTTTTTGGGGTTGTTTGATATTTTTGAGAAAGAAGTGGTAAAAACTCACTAATTAGGGCTAATTGACCTACTAGGACCAAAAGACCAAATTTGGTGTTAGTCTTGAGATCGATGTTAAACCATTGATGAAATTTTCTAATGGGGTCATATGGGAGGAAATAATTTGTCTCAATAAGTATTTCACCCCGTGTAGCACTTGTGATGAAATGGTGAAGAGAATGCACTTGGAATCTTTCAAGGTGGAGTAAGTAAGTGAAGAGCATTTGGTTGATAGTTACCCCTGAGGTAAAGCACAAAGGAGATCAACCCAATGAGTGATGTTGGAATTGTTCTAGGCTAGCTAAGATAGAACTTGGAAGGTCCTAGAGGAGAAAGTAGGATCTTGTGAAGACAAGGAACCATTTGTGTCCTAGAAGACCTTGTGCAAGCACACATTGGAGAGTTTCTATCAGATTGGTATCAGAGCCAATAATATTTGACTTGTGGTGAATGTTCCAACTAGAAGCGTCAGTAGGAGAGTCTACATTGGTGACCAATACAAAATTGGAAAAGAAATTGGATGATAAAGAAGAAGAGAATAGATTTCTTAGGGAAATATTAGCACAATTGGAACACAAAGTGGACCAAGTAGAAGAAAAGATTGAAGAAGTGAAAGGTAAAGTTGAAGAGAAAAGAAAAGAGATAGACTTGGATGATGAAGTCCCAGAAGCTGGCCCTGTCCTCACTGAAGAACCATTCTTGAAAGCACTAAATGATTTGAGTAGTAAGGCATTGGAAGGAGTTCCTATCTTCATTGGAAATATGGAACCAGAGATAGTGTTGGTTGTATTTCGTGTTTTTGCTAAAATGCCTGGTTCCTTGTCCTGCTCTCTGAAAATTTTAAGGTTTTCATGCTTATGCCTTGCCAAATTGTCAAAATCCTGATAAACCCTAGCAACCAAGTATTAAATGATGTATTTTAAACCCTTAGCCATGTCCTTCTATTTCCTCATTACTTTTTCCCAGTCACTAAAGGCATGTGCTATATAAAAAGTTTAAGTTGGGTCGCTTGATCGCTTAACCCTGATCGCATATTCCAAATGATCTCCCAACTTAGCTTTCCCTTTATGTCGCGTAGTCTCTTGAAGAAATCAAATATTCCATTTATGTATCGAGACTTAGCGATTTCCTTTTGGTCGGGTTCTCGCTTGATAAGCGTGTTATGAGCTTTAAAAAGAGACGGGACCCACCTTCAGTCGGGTGATCGCGAGAAGAGTCAACATGTCAAAGAAATATCTTCTGACTTCATGATTCACTTCATGTCGCATGATCGCTGGATTAGGACATTCAAATAGTTAAGGCTTTTCTTCAGTCGCGTGGTCTCATAATATTTTGCAATTAAGACATAACAGTCACGACTCACCGACTAACAGTTTCATGATTAAGTGATTTGCCTCAGTCGGGATGTTGCCAGAACAGGAGTGATGACTCAGTTCCCAATGTGCATAAAGTGGACGAAAGAAAAGATGACATCTGTCAGAAAGCTAATGATTGTCGCTGGGTCACCAGATAAAGAAAAGGGATCAAGCGATAAGGAGACTAAGGTATGTTTGCCCTCAGTCGTGAAGTCTCTTGATATTTTAAGGGTATGTGAAATTCTAAAGCGATTAAAAGACAGCCGTACGATGGAAAGATGAAAGGATCTGACGGTGGTCACGTAGTCTCGTGATAAAAGTGCCCCAGGGAAAAAGTTCTTCCGACTAAGCGATTAAGGTATGTTGCAAGGTCGCTGTAAACAGAAAAGGGCATGTGCTATATAATAAGATTAAGTTAAGTGGATCACCTGACTCAACGACCAAAGGGTTGTCACGTAGTCTGGAGATGAAAAATGAGTTAAGGTTAACTCCCCGTGACTTAGATTTTTGCATAGTCACCTGATCGCTGGAAAGACTTGGGTTACCTGAGATAAAGGAATTAAGTGGTCGCCTAATTTGAAGATCAGACCATGGTTAAGAGAAAATACTCACGACAAAGAGACTTTATGAGGTCGTGAGGTCGCCAGATAAACAGGATCTATCAAAGCGGCGCCAAGTGGAGGACGTGACAGAGAAGGTCAAGCCGACGGCCAATAAGATATAAAAAATTTTGATTACTATGTACAAAAGGTAGCTGAGATGTATGACAGAAGGTGAATCACAGAGTGCCATGTCAGCTGTCTTAACCATTTTTGTGATTGCGCCAAAATTCTCATGATTTAAATTTGATTTCCTGTCACCTCGCGTAACTACGGCTAGGTTTTTGAACGTTTCATGGCATATCAAATTAATTGCAGAACTGACATTTCTGAACTTTGAGCCATGTACTCTGAACCTTGTGGCTATAAACAGAGGATCGTGCACTCATTCTTATTCACTGAGTTTATGATTTCAGAGCAAAGTTATTATTTTAGAGCAAAAGGTGATATTCAAAGCTGTAGCAGTGTTCTGAGGTGATTGAAAATTCTAAGAAGGAGGTCTTAGATTTGTTTCAAATATCGTTCAAA
>MU224248.1:256810-283553 GCA_018584345.1 Thuja plicata
CCCTCCATTTGAAAACACCTCAAATCTTTTGACTTAACCAAACTTTGATCATGATCAACTCACTCTACCCCCTACCCTTGGGAAAATGCTATAAATACAAGCCATTTCCTTTGTGTTTGGGATCCAATAATTTCAAGAGAAAAATAATTCTTACTATAGGCATATGGAGAGCACTTGAGAGCATTGGAGAGCTTTTGAGAGGATTTCAATATTTGCATAACATTTAGTATATCATGTTTCGAAGCATTTTGAGCATTTTAAGCATTCTAAGCCAGACTTTGATCATTTTTTTATCATTCATTTCTCGTTCTAGGATTGTCCTTGAGAGAGATTAACCCTGAGAGCTCTCTTAACAAATCTTGGATAGAGAACCATGAGATGATATAGATTTTTAGCTTCAATTCTTAGATTAATTTGTATTATCTTTCCATAGAATTGTTGTTCTAAATCTTAATTTCATGAAGGTGTAATTTTACACACACAAATGGCACCCACCGTGGGACTCTAAGCCTCTTTACTAACATTTATATCATAAGATTTGTGTGTTTTGATTTTTTCTTGGTTTTTTTCTTGTAGAAAATAGGAGAAGAGTCACTTATGCGATGCTCAGAGCTGGCCCATGAACAATACAATGCCACCTACGGAGCTTGATTCATCTCCATCTTTCATTCTGTAGTCGTGTTTTAGATAAAGTGAGCCACCTACTATATAAAGTATGTCACCTTCTAGATAAACTGTATCACCTAAGATTTTTTAATAGCCACTTACAAGCAATCTCTAGCTACCTTTTACACTTTCTGCACAACCTGCTCATTTTAATTAACCGCCTATGATATTCTAAGAGCCACATGTTAAGATTTAAAAGTCGTGTATAAAGTTTTAATTTACACTTAAGAACATTTGACAACCACCCTTTAGTCTAGGTTGAGCGCTAGTTCTTGGGACTATCTGGGAAGTTTGGATATTCTGAGGTACACTAGATCCCCAGACAATTGTGGCTAGTGTGGTTTTTGGGATCCATCTCTTTTGAGCATGAGGCTCGAGTTTGAAAAAACTTTTGAGATTAGGGGTTGATATAAGGATTCTCTCAAATTTCACTGGGGAGAAAGACCCAATCCCATTAAATTCTTGACTCCTAAAACTATGGCTTGGGGAACCCTCGAGAGGTGTAAAATCAAAATCTCAGGAGGGGGACAAGTTCATGCCCTCCTTCTAGTGCCAGTTTTTGTTGACAGGATTTTTGTGACTAGGTCCGCCAGTAGATGTAAGTCATCACTGGGCACCAACAAAATTTGCCTGTAATGGTTGTCTGGGGAAAAGATATTCCCTAGACCTCCAAGAACCTGGGAGTCAGGTCTCAGTTGGGAGATGTGACTATTTTTGAGGGGGATAGCTGGTTATCTTCAACTCGTTCTCACCAGGGATTCAAGAAGGTGAGGTTTCTCCAAGCATTCTTACACTTAACAAATAAACTTAAAAAGATCCTGCAGAGTTAGAAATATTTCATCTACCTATAGTTATGTTGATCATTAAAAACATTAAAAATACTCTAACACACTATACTAAATACCGAAGAAACATACAACCATCAGTTCATATTTCATTAGTAGCAAGGGAAAGGAGGTCGTTAATCTACTTCTAGTGTTAGAGAAAAGGACATGAAGAACATAAAGCATAAAATACCATCAATCCAAAAGACAGAATGCCGAAAACATCACTGCAAGAACCTTCCCCTCTTCATTAACATTTCTTCTAGCAAGCACTGGTACATGGTACAATGGTGGCTCTAAGGGAACATCTAACTATGGAAAGCTTAAAGATTAAAGAGCGTTGAGCTCTGCAACTGAGAAATTAAAAATAAACTACTTTTCTATTACTATGGACTATAAAATCATCAACTTTGCTAACCCTTGGAATGGGGCCAGACTTTCTATTTATACACATACATCTAACCCTAACCCTAACTTATGTTACACTATACATTAAAATATATTATCTGATGGCCAGTACTACCTGCACCACTCTACAAAAGACCTAGAGATGGAATAGGCCTATCATGTCAGAAGAAAAAGACAAGAGAAGTGGAGTGGAAGAATCGGCCTTGAGAAGAGAGCCAAGAAGGAGAAGGAAGAAATCTGATCCCTCAAGAATCGAGGCTACATGCCTCATAAATGGAAAAAGTGGTTCCCTATGTTCGATGTGCCAGGTGTAACATTGAAGCGACACCTTGGGAGGATCATTTGTCAGAAAACCTCTTGTCGATCTTACGTGTCTTGATGTAGCTATCTTCCTTCTGACAACCTTCATTAACTACTTTTAAACTAATCGGTCAATCTTGGGGACCAGGACATGAATCACTGAAAGAATACAAAATATAGGATCTGGGACTCCGAGATCGAGGAACTTACATTCCAAAATAATAAAGAATACAAAAACACTCCATTTTTATTTGGCCCCCGAAGAAACTTTATTGCTTATTATTGTCATTGAAGGTATGGAGGAGATGGGAGATTCCATCTTCATCAATGTCTTTAAGGCCGACCCACTGGTACTTAGCCACCTTAATTTGTTCCCCCAGATCTAGAACATTTCCTTTAAATTCATCAGCCATTTTTGCCGCATCGTGGCCACTAAGTACCATGCAAGTTGTTCTTGTCATTTGAGCTCCATCTATTCCATCCAGGGATTGATACCTTGACTCCACTAACTCATCAAACTTCCCCAAGACATACTCCTCTGGTGTGCATGTGTCAGTGCTAAATGGATCAGCACCAGAGACCTTTGTAACAAAAGACTTGTATAAATTGAAAGAATATTGTATTGCATTGACCTTATCTAGTAGAGTCCCCACCAGTTGCTTGATTACCCCCAATGTGAGATCAATTCTGGAGTGTTGGGTTCTCACAAAATTGAATGACTCTTCCCCCAAAATTTTGGACTCAAAAAAAACTTCTTCTCCAAGGCTGATGAGTTCTTCAAACTCAAATTTCCATGCCTCATAATTTTTGATGTTCGCCTCCCATATACAGATAGTGGTTTTGTCCTGATGTAAGACATGGCAAGCCGCATATAGGTCTAGGAGGGTGGACACCAGGAAACACCACACATTTCCCAACTATAAGGTGACCCATTCATCAACCACTTGGGCCTTCTTTTTCATCACCCTTAGTGAGTCTATGTCACTTTGCGGCAGTGGTGCATCAAATGTAGAGGCCTCCAGAGGAATAACATTGATAGGTTGAGCCAGCTCAGTTAGCAATAACATGAGGTTTGCATTTCTCTCCTTTTTTGCCTTGAGCTTTTGAGCGTCCTTTTCATAGCGAGCCTCTACCACCTTGGTTGCCTCTTTCAATAGGTCTACTTAGCCATGTTTCCCTCTCTTCCCCAGTAATATCTCTATGATGTTATAATCTGTGGCCTTGTCTATTGCTTCATCTTTGTCTGGGGAAGGTGTCACTATCACTGTGACTGTTTCTCCACCTGGCTCAGTTTGAAGAGTGTGAACTGTCTGGGATTTCTTAACCTTTGGTGGGTTCTGTGCCTGAGCCATCATCTCTGCCAAGGAAAGATGGGCTCTAGGTGTTGATGGGTGGGCCTTCCTCTTTTGGATTTCTATCAACCAAGGTGGCAGTAGGGGTGGCTTGGTAGCCAAAATGTGTTCCTATGACTTCTCCCCAACATCTTGGTATGCCCCTTTAGTATTATGAGCCTCTCCCGGCTCCTTTCCTGTATCTTCTATCTCACCAACAATAGTTTCTTTGGTGGCACCTATATCTTTTGCCCCACCATCTGTATCTTCAATAATATCTAGATCCTCATTGGTCGCCCTAGGGTTTTCTTCTTCTTCCTATTGTTGTACTTCCTTAGCCTCTATTGCTGGGATATCTTCTTCCATTGGTACATATTTAGATTGCACAATTATCTGATGAAGTGTTTGAGATCATACAAAGCAGGAGAGTTTACATCAGAGCTGTTTAATACATACTATGAATAAAATGGAATACATAGACAAACTTGAGGCCCTAGAACTCCAAAATAGAATGGGATAGCAGAGAGAAGAAACAGAACCATATTAGATGTTGTAAGGACTATGTTGCTAGAAGGAAATTTGTCACATGTTCACTGGAGAGAAGCAATTGGAACTTCTATGTAGACATTGAACAAAATTTAGATCAAAGAAGGTACAAGTAAAACACCCTATGAATTATGGTTTGATCATACACCTACTGTGAAATATTTCAGAATATTTTGTAGTAAATTTTATATCAAGAGAGGTGATGATATATGAAAGTTTGATGCTAGAAGTGATGAAAGAATCTTTCTTGGTTATTCCACTAAGAGTAAAACATATAAATGTTTCAATCTAAGATTTAGGAAATTGATTGAAAGCGCCGATGTGAGGATAGATGAAAAGTTTCAAATTCAAGAAATAATATATGATTGTGGTCATATAACATAAACAAAAGAGGTTTTTGTTGAACTTGAAGGACCCTTGATGATTGAGAATGATATTGAAGAAGAAGAACAAACTAAAGCTACTGAGATATTGAAAACACCAAGGTATGTCAAGAAGAACCATCCTAAAGATCAAATTATTGGTGATGCAAACAAAGGGATGATGACTAGATCCAAAGCTAGAGATGAAATTTGTTTCATTTCTCAAGTTGAACCAAAGACTACTGATGAAGAATGTAGAGATGAATATTGGACTAAATCCATGGAAGAAGAACTAGAACAGATAAAGAAAAACAACACTTGGGAATTGGTTCCAAGAACTAAGAACAAAAATGTGATTGGCACTAAATGGGTTTTCAGAAACAAGATGGATTAGGAAGGAACAATGGTGAGAAACAAGGATAGACTGGTATGCAAAGGCTACTCACAATAAGAAGGCATAGATTATGAAGAAACATTTTCACCTGTTGCTAGATTGAAATTTGTGATACTATTCCTTTCTTATGCTACACATAAAGACTTTAAAGTGTATCAGATGGATTTGAATTTAGCATTCTTGAATGCTAATCTAGAAGAAGTGTACATTGAGCAACCTAGTAGTTTTCATTTGATAGATGATGAAAACATGGTTTGTAGACTAAAGAAGGTACTCTATGGACTGAAACAAGCCCAAAGGGCATGGTATGCAAGAATGGATAAACATCTACTTTGTCTTGTTTTCAGAGAAGGTAATGTAGATAGTAATTTGTATTTAAGAACTAATGAAGATGGAATCTTAATTATAGAAATTTTTGTTGACGATATCATTTTTGGAGGCAGTGATAAAATGAGTAAGAAGTTTTCTAAAGAAATGGAGAAGGAGTTTGAAATATCAATGATTCGTGAGATGAATTTTTTTCTTGGTTTGAAAATTAATCAGAGTAAGAATGGCATTTTTATATCTCAGACCAAGTATCTTAAGGAGATATTGAAGAAATTTTGAATGGAAGATTGTAAACCTATTGGAACACCCATGGTGATAGGAAACAAACTGACTAAAAGTGATGAGACTCAAAGTGTTGTTCAAACTAAGTACAAATCAATGATTGGAGGTCTACAATATCTAACACACACTAGACCAAATATTATCAATGTAGTTGGAACTATGGCTAGATATTAGGCAGATCCTAAAGAGACACATTTTACTGCTGTGAAAAGAATTTTTCAGATATTTAAAAGGGACAGTAGAATATGGATTATGGTATGAAAAATCTAATGATTTTACATTACAGGATTTATTGATGCTAATTGGGTAGGTAATGTGGATGATAGGAAGAGTACAAGTGGTGGTGCATTTTTCATTGGGAAAAGGTTGGTTTCTTGGTTGAGCAAGAAGTAGAACTATATTTCTCAATCTACTACTGAGTCAGAATATGTTGCTACTGCTATAAACTATACACAAGTCATTTGGATGAAACAAATGTTGAAATACATTGGAATAATTTTCAAAGAACTAGTGATTATCCATTGTGATAACACTAGCACAGTGAGTATGTCAAAGAATCCTATAATACATTGAAATACTAAACATATTTCTATAAATTATCATTTCTTAAGGGAGAAGGTAGTAGATAAAGAGATTAAACTGGAGCATATTAGCACCAAGGAATAGATAGCAGATATATTTACTAAAACTTTTCCAAAAGATTCTCTTGAATATCTCAGAGGAATTCTTGGGGTGATGGCCCCTCCCAGTGAAGATTAAAATGATGCATATATGCATCAGTCCAATGGATCTTAGAGCTATATCATTCTCTGGACATGATGTATGGATCTACTTCTTAGGGGGAGTGATCATAGGAGAATACTATGGAGTACATTTGGGTGATCTTGAACCTATTTTATTAAACATGAAAATTTGAAAATGACTACAGAAGACTACAGATGAGTTATGGTAACCTTTTCCATTTCTTCCAAAGGGGGAAGGAATCTATGTGAAAATCCCTACTATTTTGGTGACATTTGTGTTTAGGATATTGAGAAGATTGTATTGAGAGAGAGTACTTTTGGGTTGATGCATATGGATTTTCCCATATGTTTCCATCAATACCAAAGGAGGATATTGTTGGATGATATCCATTTTTGGTTACTGATCATGTTGTTGATATTCATGTTTTGTCACTGATGTCAACATAAATTTCTATGGAGAAGATAGACTAGATACTTCACTGGAAGACGTGTACAGACACTATACAGATGTTTCAAAATGATTGAAGTTGGATTTAAGAAGAAGGATGTGTGCTGAACTTATTCCTAAGGTTGATTTCCTTTATGTTGCATAGTGTGGATGTTACAGTTGATTTGGTGAAGACTAGTTTTCTAGACTATAACTGTGATTCTAGACAAAGCAGGTCTCTATGTTTTAGGTATATCTTTCTGGTGAAGATATTTCAGAACATGTGAGCTTAATGGTATATAGCTGACCTATGTTAGAGTAATGGGTTGATTTTGATTGTTTTTTAGATACTGATGACATTAGTGGTGGTGTGTATTCTGGAGAAGACCTAATTCCTAGCTGACTTCAGACATGTAGCATGTGAAATTAATTATGAGCATGAATTGCAGATCTGGAAGTATATGTGATTAATTGTAAATGATGTCTACTTGTTATAGGTATCATGTGGATCTTAGCAAGGAGTTATGTAATTATTTGTATGATGGAAAGCCATAATTGGCTGACCTAGTTAATTATGTATTAGGAAATCTTAACTGGCTGACCTAATGAATTATTGTAAGAGGGTATATATGAATAATATTTCTTGTGGAGAAGGGGTGATAGAGAAGAAAGGACAGAGATGTGTGGAATCTATGAAGCTTGTTGACTACTAAATATAGAGCAGAGTTGATACTTCATTAGAACTGACAAAGAAAAGATAGTTTCTATCAGACAATTCACTGGAATCTGTATTTTATTTATACACTTGATTCAGATTGTAAATCCTTTAGGGTGGCTCTAACCTTCTTTGGGTAGCATGCCTTGGAAATGAGCCTACGATTTTCTTTGAAACCTAACATGGTCTATCTCCTAACAAGGATTGTGTACTATAATGTTGTAATAAGCTCCTAACAGGGCTAATATATTTTAATAGGATACTATACTCTCAGTACATTATTTTTGGGTGCTAATTCCCACCAGGGTTTTACCTTTAATAGGGTTTCTTCAAAAACAAATATTGTGTTATGATTTTGGCATTTATTGTGTTATCATTTACATTTGAAGATTTGGTTTATAAAGTTTAAAGTTTAATAATCTATATTACAATTTATTCACACCCCTCTGAGTTTTCTTGTGGAATTTTATTCCTAACACATTATAATAATTAAAATTTTCAAACTTTTTCATATCTCTAGTCATGTGGTGAGTATAGCCACTATCAATAATCTAGACATCATTTTTACTAACCTTAGATATGAGTGCAGTCTTGACATACCTTTCATCTTCATCTGAATCATCCTTCATAGAAACAAATACCACCTCAATATCTTCCTTAGATTCCATGTCAGTATTCTTAGCTTTGTTATCATCTAGGTAACAATCTATCTTCCCTTTGTCCTTGTAGTCTTGGTTGTCTCTTCTGTTAGATTTTCGGTTGCTTCAGTAATCTCTACCATCACCTCTATCAAATTTCTCTTCATATGATCTGTCACTTTTTCTAACTTCTTTTCTTTTCTTAGGACATCTAGCAGCAAAGTGTTCAATCTCTTTACAATTAAAACATACCAATGGTAATTTACCATTGTATCTACCTTTGCCTCTCTGCAATATTCTACCCATTAGTGCTTCCATCTCGTCAACTTCTTGATCATCACTATTACTTTCACTATCATTTCTCATAGTGTGTTTATGACTTGACTTACTTATTTTTAAAGAAGATTTGATTGCGGAATCAATAGATGGTAAGACACTGTTGTCAAAGTTATTCATCTCAAATGAAATAAGTCTACCAACCAAACTATCTAGAGTGAAATTGTTATTTTCTACTGCTCTCATTTCTTGTATAGTAGATACTCTAATAGCATAAATAGACAGTAATGTTCTTAGGATCTTACTTACCACTATTTCTTCTTCAAGTACACCTCCAACTCCTCGAATATTGTTAAATACCTCTTTGATTCTGTAGCTATACTAAGTGATGTTTTGTCCTTCTTTCATTCTTTGGTCATAAAATTTTACTCTTAGGTTTTTTGCCTTATCTCTTATCATATTTGCATCTCCTCCATGTACTAGCTTCAATTTGTCCCACATTTTCTTTGCAGTCAAGTATGTTTTGACATCTTCAAATTCAGCATCAGAGAGTGAGGAAGCAAGTTCTATCATCATAGAATTGTTTTCATGCTTTTCTCTCAATTGATCAAGTGTGTGAGGTCCAGTTGGAAACACATATTTAGTATCCAAATATTGAGTAACATCATTTCCAATACCTAATAGGTGGAGTCTTATCCTTCTTTTCCATCATGAAAAGTTGTCTATGTTCAACTTAGGCTCATCCCTTTTTCTCATCTTGTGATCTTTTTCTTGAGTCTTTAAACTCCCTTTCTAAGCACACAAGCTCTGATACTAATTGTTAGAGTAACAAAGAGGGGGGAGGTGAACTAGTGGCCTCAAAAATTAATCCAAAACTTTAAACCAAAAATATAAACCTCTAGTTATCTTCAGTCCTTAAAGATGTATGCCTTTAAATAATCTTATCAAGTAACTACTGCTCAGAGTTCACTGTAAATCATTTTTCTTAAGCTTTACCAAAGTAGTAGTCTAGCCTTTACTGAAATACAGTAAATAACTTAGTGTTTATTGAACAATCCTATTTTAGTAATGTGTAAAGAAAAACATAAAAGAAATGAACAATATACACATTTGAGACATGGATTTTTAACGTGGAAACCCTGTTAAGGGAAAAACTACTTGGGACCAGTAACCCAAAATTTTCACTCTTCTGAAGTGAGCTTGGTGAAGAGCCGACCCTGTAAAAGGTTGTATAGACACAGTGTTAAGTGCGACCATGTTAGAGGATTTAAATATAATATTTTTTCAATTGATATTTGGAATTACACTATCCTATCTTCATGATAAATTTTTTGATACTCCTTGGGATGTATCTCAATATATAAAGGATAGTTAAATCCCACTTTGTTAAAAGATTGTCTGAATCAATGGTTAAACACAAACAATATATGATATGTTCATAAATACAACTTAAAATTATAGATGTTTAGATCTATTGTAAGCTCATAATACCTTTTTTATCAATGTTTCTCTTATGTTCCTTTTCTCCACTTCTTTCTATTTGATGATATTTTTTCTTCTCTATTGCTCGGTGTCCGCAGAAATCTTTAGCTCTATTCTTCAGCTTGTTTGATTGGGACTGTATGAAGACTTCTTCACCAGTATTCTCTTTAGCATCCTCTTTTATTCTCCTTATTATTCTCCCCCTTTTTCATAATGAATTAGCTTGTCTCTTTTATAGACATAATTTCACCATTTCTAAGTCCTTGTCTTTCTTGCTCTTGACATGATCCACAAATCTCTCTATTCTTGCTTTAAAGCTTGCATTAGTTTTATCCCATAGATTTCTCCTTGACAACTGGAGTAAAACTAGCTTTAATATCTAGCTTATCTATAGCTTTTAACTGGTCGATGAAAACAATGTAATCAATCAGTTAACTCCATATTTAGCTCCTGCTAGCTAAGTCTTTTATCATTTCTGAACTTTAGATCTTATCGGTGTTTAACTGCTTGTATGCTTGGTCTTGAATTGAGTTGTCCTTAGACAACTCTGTCTATTGGAGTTGTCTGTCCATTGGGAAAAACTATGACATTTAGTTCTTCTTGGGTATCACTTAGGTTCTTCTCAGTAATTATTTCTCCAGAAACTTGCTCAGGTATCACTGTGACTTCTCAGGGTTCTATATATGTCGGTGTGCACTATCTGTCAGTGTTTGTTGTCACTTGGTGTATACTAAACTTTTATGCATTACAGATAACATAACCTTTATATTTTTGGTTCTTTGAAGTATTTGACACTATGTATATAACCAATCAAATTATATCAAGTTGACATCAATGATAATACAATATATTAATTGATTTAATGTCTTGCATTAACTTTCTATAGCTTGGTGATCATCAACTTAATATCTTCAACAATTCAATTAGTTATTGTTCATCATAAAAATGTCAATATTTTAGGAATCATGATAGAGTTAGTGCACCCCCTTGCTTCCAAAATACCCAGACCTTTGGTTCTTAGGACACTGATACCTCAAGGTGATGTTGATGCCCTGAGGGCTATGAAAAAGAGGGAATTAGTGGTGGATAAATGGATGGCCAATCAGATCGGGGCCATAAAAAATTTCCTGTCTGAGTATCTCCCAGACTTCTTTTGGGAAAATGATATGGCAACGTAGATAGAGGCCACCATTCCTTAGTTGTAGGGAGAGATCAATAAATATGAAGAATGGTAGGATACCTCGCTAGAGATTGTGAATCTCAAGGAGGATGATTTAATAAATACAGGCATCCTAGGAGATGAGTCTTATGGGTTCGTTAGGACTCAATACTCTAGAATTGAATTCAAAGTCAAAACTGGCAAGCAAATGGTAAGGGTGTTGGAAGAACAACTGTAGCTGGTCTGGACTCCATTGGACTGATATGCTACCCTAATCAAAGAGATTACATTAGTTTATCCTCTTAGCCCTGAGACTTATACTCTTTTCGATTCTATACTTGGTAAGTTTGATGAAGTGAAGGAGGCTCAATTATGGTCTGTGGGAGATATTAGTGGTGCCACAATGGTGGAACTCTCCCAAGTGTCAGTGTTATTTCCTATTTAAATTGTGCCTTGTATTTTTCTTAAGGTCCCTTGTCGTTGGTAGTGTCCAAGGCTTTGAAATCAAGATTAAAATAATTCTTATGCCTCTGCAAAGTTTTCTCAAACTGTTAACCTGGTTGAAAATGGTGGAAAATGACTAAAAAACCCTAATTGTCTTGGCCAATTCTATTTTCATGTTACTTTTTCGGTCACTTAAGTCACCTCAAGTCATGTGTTCATGTTAAATGGGTTGCTTTTACAAAAAGACTATGATTACTATATGCTCTAATAATTCCTATGTCACCTCACGAAATAATCCCTTTATGTCATTATCTTATGTGGTGAGCAAGTCAGTTTTGATCAAACGGTCAGCTTAATGGCTTAATCAAAAAGTGCATGACATCTAACAGGAAAGTGATTAAGTGGTGGTGACATGTGTCCTTGGTGGGGCTGAACAATCGTAAAGGTTCTCAGTTAAATAATGGGAAAGTATGAAGGAATCTGACGGCTCACTTAATCAATTAAGAAAAAAGTGCATGACATCTAACGGGCAAGTGATTAAGTGGTAGCGATACTTGTCCAAGAAATAATGTGGGTCCATTTATAGACAATATAAAAGGTGTTAAAGCCCAAAAAGATTTGACGGTCGACTTAATGGCTTATACCCAAGATGCGAGTAAGACATTAAGCGGTGATGACATCTAGCAGCTAGCGGGACTCAGCATTCAAAACTGGCAAGAGTTTAAACCACAGTTAAGTTGTTTCAAATCTGACAGCTCTCTTAATCACTTAAAGGGAAAGTGCTCAACATCTAGTGAGTAAGCGATTAATCGATGGAAACATGTGTCCTTGGTGGATAGTTATTTTCAGGAAAATAAGATAGCCATCAGATGTAGAGAATGATGTCTAGAATCTATGGCTCAAATGCAAAGTTGGAAAAATATGTTGCAGAGAGCCGTTAAGCCATGAAATTGAAGCCTATAAATTAATTACAGAACATGTGGCAACTCTAGTGGAATTTAACTGGAAAGATTGATTTGATTGGGGATGTATAATTGATTAAGCCGACTTGCAGTCACAATGATTCATCAAAATCATTCAAGAAAAGATGGGATTGCAAAGAAAATTGGCTTCACGCGGCTTCTGTGCAGAATGGGGAAGCTTATTGATTCACTAGCATTCAGATTGTGGTGAAATTTGTAGTTCAGAAAGTTTTTTAGAACACTATCTTAGAATCTCAGTCTAATATCAAAAGAAAAAACTTAGGATGGCCCCTAGAGTTGAGATTTTAGGAGAGGTTGATTACCAAAAAACAAACTTTATGAAAGATTTGTTACAACAATTGCCACTGTCCTTAGGAGATGCCACTCAAATTAAAAGGGTAGTTCCACCACATCCCCGCTTCAAAATTGGAGAAGGGTTATACGATTCTGGTAGATGGGTGAAATATGCTAATACTAGTTTTGATGGGCTCCCTCTGTTCAGAATGGCCTATAGCGAGAGGAATGCCCCTACCCCAGACTGTAATATTTGGGAGTTAGATGTGGGAAAACTAATAGCACATAGTGTGTTCATGGATACTGATTTGTTCACTTTAATTAGAAACACTTATGATAAGGTGGCTAGGGTTGTTAGGGACACTTAGGGAAATGTGCTATTGACTATATCAGCTGATGAAATCAGAAGGATCTTCAAGTTGTCTGACACCTCTAAGAATATTAATGATATTGATTTTGAGTACTTTAAAGAAGTAAACCATAATCAGAAGGACTATTACAGGGATGAAGCAATGAAGGGGTATTCTAATAAGATAGGGGACTTGGTTGTAGTAGGGCCTAGGACCCCAGAACCTTTCAAGTTGGATCCTTTTAATGGAAAGGATAGAAAGATGTATAGTTCTCTGTGCCGAGTTTTGGAGGCAGATGAAGAAGTAAAAATACCTGTCCATATAATGCTAATGGTTTTTCAAATTTTGTATCCCCACCTGTTAGTAGTGTTTGATTTTGCATCTTATATTGCTCAGGAGATGCATGAGGGTCGGGTAGGAAATCAAGATAGCAACATACAGAAACCAATGGGATGGTATTCCCTCATGATGCATATGTTCTTGTTCAACAATGTAGACTTCTTTGAGGAAGAAATGGAACTGGATAAATTCCAAGATGGCAAAGAATTGCCTATTTAGATGTGGAGTGCAGATTTATCATGGGATAGGAAGAGTACTAGTTATGTGTATTTTGATCAGGTTTTTGTAACTAGACTCAAGTCACTACTGAGCAACTAGAATGTCAGGGTCCACACTGAAATGATGAGGCTTTTAAGGCCTATGGAATATGCCCCAGAACTAAAAATTGCTCACAATTGGGGAGATTTAATTTTGTACCCTTTTTCTACAGTAATTACGGTTTATGGATTCAGAGGAATCCCTTATGTGCTGCCATATAGAGTCCCTCTTAAGATTGGGATAGCAGAAATTATTAGGAAATTGGGTGGGATAAAAGAAGAAGCCCTGACTGGAAAGATGAAGAGAAACATCTTTCCCACCCTCGCCAGAGCCCATCACTTCATCATAACCAAAGGCGTGTGGACATAGTTTGACAAGTATTTTGAGCCTTATCATTTAGCCACATCTATGTCCAGCTGTGCAGATAATGAAGATTTTATTATGGCTATGTTCAGGAAGAGGACTAAATGTTTGATATTAGAAAATTAGTTGAGCTACCCTAAGGATATCATCAGAAATGTTTTTGACCTTGGTGCTAAGGAAGTCAAGAAGGAGAAATGGATGGCATACAAGAAGTCTTTGGACTTTGTACAAAATTTTGACAAGACTTATGATCCTTTAAAGGAATTTTTCCCATGGTCTAACAAAATTGACTCCCTAATGAATCTTTTTGAGGGGATCATACAAACCCTAAAAGAGAAGAGGCATAGAGTGATTGAAAATGATCTAGAAAGGGCTCTTGTTGTCTTGAATAAATTTCCACAAGGGAGAATAGTCCCGCCAATGGATTATGTAGTATATAAAAGGAGAGGATACAATACTGTTGCACCTAAAGTTGATAAACCTCTTCAGCTTAAAGGAAAGAAGCCAAAAAATATTGATGTTCAAGAAATGCGCTCTCCTAAAAGACAAAGGGTGGAAAAAAAAGAACAAGAGAGTGAATTGTACTCTCCTTCCCAATCCCCCATGCAATATGATGACTAGGCCATCACTGAATAATTGGTGCAATTGAGGAATATTGGTGAAGTGGTTTTTACCACTTAGGAGTTACAAGTAGGTATGCCGGAGGCACCTAAACATACAACAACTGACCTCACAGAAGCAGATTTTGCTGGCAGAGAGTTAGACCCTATAACCAAGCAGGCCAGTGATGAATTCTTATCTAATGACAATTTCATTAAAACCAGGGCATTCATTCAATTTCTATAGAGGTGCCACATTAATGAATTCAATCATAAATTCCAAAAGCTGCAAGAAGCCTAGCCCAACTCTGCTTAAGAATATATAGAAAAGGAAGTTAAGAAGGAGATGATATCAAATTTTTATAAGATCACCCCTAAAGAGGGTAGACAAATGATTAAAAAGTAGAGAGTTCTCATACTACCTCAATCGGATCTAGTAGATGTAGTAGTCTTTGATGCTATTAGAAAGTAAGCAAAACCTATGAGCACTACTAGGACATCAACTAGTGCCCATTTTAGTGAAGATCATGCAGCTCTAGCAATTTGGTCATTAAAGAAAAAATACAAGAGGAGAATAAAGGAAGATGATGATGTTGAAGATACAGGCAGCCTAATTATGAAGAGGGTTGCTGACACTTCAAGAACTGAAGCTGCAAACCTTGTTGTTCAAATAGCTAATTTAAGCATGAAGGTAGTTGAGAAAGAAAAGGAGGCCTATGCCAGCTTAAATGAGAAATATGAGTTTGTACTTAAAGCTTATAATGAGGAAAAGGTCAAATCCTTGATGAAGGATAATAGAATAGCAGTACTAGAGGGTAAGGAAAAAAGTCAACTTATGCCCCAAGGGGTATTTGATTAGGAACCTCACCAACCTTCCTCCTTTAGTCCATTTGTGACATAACCCCCATCCCCTGCACCTTTAAGTCCCACTACTCAAGAAGCCATTGATGCCAAAAGAGAAGAATTAGAGGCTAAGAAGAACAGGTTGATCAGTGAGAGATCAAGGCTGGAAGAAGAGGGTAAAAGGGATCTTGAAGATTCTCTTGCATACAAAGAGGCTAAGGAATTGGTGAAGCAAAAACATTCTAACTAGATATTTTCCAACCTCAAAAGGTGTTCTAGTGAGGTCAACCTTCCTAACCTCTATCTACTGGGAAAGAAGATTGAAGGCATCATAAGAAAACATGATAGTGAAAAGGAACAATGGGATTTGATAATGAATAACTAGAAAGGGAAGGAAACCCATATTAAATACTTTTACTCTCTTTCAAAGGAGGAGAATAATATTGACATCAACCTAACAAGCACTCATAAATGTCTCAAATTGATGGTTAATTTGGATATCAAGAAGAGCATGGTCATAAAGAGGGTCACAATTTTGAGAGAAGAGTTCTCTAGGGACAGATATGATATGTTTCCCAACATGTTCAAAGAATATTGGAACATAAAGAATGAAGCATTATGGCTAAGACAATTGAATGAAAAACTAACCAGCGGGACAAAAAGTATTGTTCCATTGGCAAATACTGGCTGGTTTGTGTTAACTATTGATATTTTGAACAAAGCCAAGGCATTTTTTGAATCCTGGGAGGTAGAAGTTGAGAAAGCTAATGATGATTGGGAAGAGTTCAACAGCTAGAAAGATGAAGTCCTGAGTTTTAGTTGGCCAAGTGATGAGGTGTTCACCACATGGGTTAGCAAGTATGGTATAGTCACTCTGGTAGCATGAGACAATAAACATAAAGGGGACAACTAACACCAAAGAGGTTGAGAAGTTTGAACAAATCAAATATTGGGGCCTCTGCATTAGCAAGAGAAAAAATTCTAGATGAGAAGGACCCAGCCACCTCAGAGCAACTTCAAGCATTTGGGCAGTCATAGGACAAAAGATTACATGGCTAATAGAAAATATTTGTTACCCCCATCCACCTGAAATTTTGTCTCATCTGAAAACTATATTTTGTCCTCTAGCCTAGTCATCCGTAGCTTGTTGCATCCTTATTTTCCAAAAGGATTCCAAGATGACTGTGGCTATCTATGAGTATCACGTTCTAATATTGTAAAAATGATGGTAAAAATAAGACTACAAGGCAGATTACTGAATTGTGTCTGAATGTCAGTTTTGAGTCTTTTGAATGTACTGATATCAAATTTACATTAATAAAATACAATGGAATCTCCATTTTCATATCAATGATGTCTTCTTGCATTTTCTACTAATTATTGTATGTTCAATTTGTAAGGCATTTTTAGTATACTGGTTATAAAGTAGCCATCGTCTTGTCTATGAGTTGCTTTCAAGGAGAGTTTTAAATCTTACAGATAATTGCAAAGGGTTACGGTTTATGCAGGGATTAGATACAGGGGTGTGAGGATGAGATGATAGTTTGTAAGGCATTCTATCTGGGGTTCATTTGTATTTCCATTGATTAATTTAATATCTATATGCTCTATTTTGACTCTATCACCCATGATTAGGCACTGGTCAAATTGTTGACAAGTGGTTGTTATCATCAAGTCAAATTTAATCAATCTTTATATTTCTGTTATTTCAAGTACATGTCTAGCTAATTGTATTTAGTACAATTCATCTTAGTGATTCCTTAAAGAGTGAATCAATAGGTTAGCCTTCCTAAGCCTAATGGCATAAAAATAATAAGGATCACTAATCCTTAATCCACTGTTAAAAACCCACTGAAAGATAATATTCTGTTAAAGGTTCACCCACCTGGGTATGTGGAGCCCAAAGTGTAGAAGGATTTTTCATCCTTGTTAATTAGCCTTTTTCCCTATGAGAATCTAACTTGGGTATAAGAGAGTCTGGCATTTATTTCTATTATAATTGATTCTGTAAGAAAAAGAGCTAACAAATTGGTGACTCTACTGGGGACTTGCAATGTTCTAAGATTCATGATCATGAAAGCATTTGTCCTTACAATATTGAGAATTAGTTTGTTTTTCTTCATAATCATTAAAGTGAGTTTGTTTTGTTTATCTTTTTTGGCACATTGTTTGAAGGTCCTGATTCTGAAAATGATACAAATCTTGTCTTAGTTGGAATAGTTGGTAACTCTAAAATATCTAATATGGCCCTTTGTTTGTTTTCAAGAGGAAGTCCACTGAATGGAGAAGATTTGTAGTTATGGGTAGTGAAAGATCATTTTCTTGAAGTTACCAGGTGAGGAATTATCAAGCCTACTCTATCTACAAGGTTCCATATTTTCTTATTGCTATAAGGGGAAATCTGAGATAGGAGAAGGTTTTTGATCTCTATATATATTAATCCTCTGAAAAGAGGTGGAAACTCTAACTTCTGTGTATTCCAATATTGCATAGTTAAATATTTTTTTGTTCTAAGAGATGAGCTGACAAAGAAATACCAGATCATATTCCAAAATGAATCCTGAAAAGGATCTTGGAGAAGAGCTCCATACACCTCAAAGGAAAGAATGGTCCAAAAGAGGGGCATCTACACATGATTCCCAACATGCCTCTGAAGGAAGAATAGACATCCCCATTCCAGAAAGGAAGTCATCTTCATCTAAAGATGTAGAACCTATGGGACCGATCGATGCTTATAGGGATAATACCAATTTTGATCCCTTTAGGGATGGAGAAAATACTGACATATGATTCTTTCCTGTGGAAGAAAATCTTGCTCCACCAGAAGAGACTTCTGCTGCTGAAACAACATCATATGATTCTCATAAGTTGCAAGATGAGGTAGTAACTTTGAAAAGAAAAAGAAAGAACAAGAAAAGGAAATGGCTGAAGCAGAGGAAAAACCTAGGCAAAGGATATATGACTTATTATTGGAAAGAGAAGAACTCTTAGCTGAGACTAGAAGGAATGACCTTAAGACTAAAAGCCTGAATCAAGAAGTAAAAGGTCTGGATCCAGAATTGTTTGGTACCCTCAATGATTTGAGAATAAAAGCCCCAAATAAAATATCAAACCTTGACAAGGATGAGTTTGAGAAGGAAGGACCTTTCATTAGGCAGTTGTTCCCATATGAGAATCAATGAAATGTGAAACTCAAAGTAACTACTAAAGATGCCCTTGACAAAGGTAAGCAAAAGGTTATTGGTATCAGCATACATGAGCCTCAGCAGAAAGTTTCCAACCTTGAAGGAATACCTCAAATTGATTTGGACATTGAACAAGCAAGGAAGGCTAAGGATGACTTGGAAAAACAACTAGAAAAGTTGGAATTGGAGGCTAATGCAGCTGATATGAAGATGAAGATAGCCTTACTTCATGCTACCAATAATACTACTACAAGTAGTTCTATACATGTGAATCAAGGAGTACAACAATTAAATCCTTCTACTGATCTAAATGTGAACAATCAAGGTGATTCTCCTAAAGTCCAAAAGTATGGAAAGAACCCAAATGTTCAAAACTCTGGTCCTAATGTAGCTGCTCAACTTATGGGGCCTCACCCAAGTTTTCAAGCTGTCAAGCCCAAGCAGATTGTTCCTCCACCTATTTAGCATCAAGGAGGAATTGCTGGACCAAATGGTAATAATGAGTTAAGGAATTTTCAAAGGAGGCCTGTCCACATGAACACATATAGAGCTCTCTTCTTTGAAGGAATTCCTGGTCACCGTAATGTGATCCCCAATGAGGTAAGATATAGGATCCCTAAGTTCACAGGAAATAATGTTTTTACTTGCGAAGAACATTTAAAAGCTTTTGGTGATAAGATAACAGACTTTGAAATTGAAGATGAGGATGTCATTATGAAAATTTTTATTCAATCTTTAAATGAAGATGCTAGGGATTGGTTTAGGAACTTGCCTAATGATAGTATTGCCTCTTGGGATGAATTTGTAAAGTCTTTTAGGGAACAATATAGAGAGCATGTTAATTTAGGATACATGTTAAATGAGTTTAATAACATTAAGAAGTTCCCAAATGAAAGTATGGCTTATTTTAACAGTAGATTTCAAAAGGCCATGAACAAATTGTTCCAAGTTTTGAGATTAAATGAGGAAGTGTGCCTTACCACTTACATTAATGCTGCTGATGGAAAATTGTCTTATCAACTTAGAGATAAGAACCCAACTACCTTAAGGGAAGCTTGCAAGATAGAAATTGACATTGAGAGTAATAGGAGAGCATCAGGGAAATTGGGGAAGAGAGAAGACAATAAACTTTGGAAAGAAAAGGGATCAACCAATAAAAGTGTCAAAGAAGAAGATATAGTGGATAAATTGGTGAGTGCAGAAAAATACCTTGCTACCAAGATGAATAAGAATGATAGAGGAGGGTACCAAGATAATAAGTATACTAACCAAAGATTTGACAGACAACTTAACCTGAGAGATTATCCTTATAAGACCAATTGGAATAATGGCAAACCTGTCCCTGAGGGGAAAAATAACCCAAGATAAAAAGAAAGCCTAGATCCCCTAAAAAGGAACAGTGCCAACAATGTTGAGAACACTGCCCTATGTGATGCTTGCAATATGCCACATTCTTCCTATCAATGTGTATTAAATCAGGCTCTGTTTGACCAAACAGAAGAAAGAGAGCATGAAGGCCCTGGTATCAATATGTTCATAGTAAAGAAACCATAAATATGGCTCCCTGATATTGCTTCATCCTCTGATAATTTATGTTCGGATGATAATTATTGTTTTACAAACCAGTTACAAAGTTCAACATATCAAAGTGATCAGGATGAGTATGTTTCACAGGCAACTATAAACACAGTGGGTGATGATAGTTCACAATCTCATTTTAGGACTCCTACTGATGAAGAAAAAAGGTCTTTAACTGTTGCAATAATTAATCAAGCAAGAAGTTCCTACAACTTAAGAAATAGAATAGTACAACCAGCTCAAGGCAATTCTACCCCTGTTTATATTAGAAAAGACTCACCTTAAGTAAATGAGGATCTTCATCCTTAGGAAGATGAAAATGATAAATATTGGAGACAAGTAGGATCTTCTCATGATCATATTGGGGGGGGGGGATATTAAAGGAAGAATTGGTACCAAATGAGAAACTCAAGAAAATGAAGAAAGTGAATGATATGCCCCCTAAATTGCCTCATTTTGACATGAAACATGCTTTGACCCAAATGAAAGTCTCAGTTCCACTTATGGAAATGTTGAAAATAAAAGAGCATAAAGAAGTTGCTCTAGCACTATTAAAAGGAATAGATGATATATCTGTCCCTAATCATGAGGAGATACCATTGACACTAAATAGTGCTAAAGAAGATGGTCCACTAGTGAAAGGAAAAGGAAAGAGCAAGGAATTTTCTAACATTTGTATTGGAAATATAATTACCCAAGAACCGTTGTCTGTTGATCCATTCTATGTCACCTTAATGGTAAATAGTTTTTTGGTAAAAAATTGTATGATTTATTCTGGAGCAGCAGCAAATGTGATGTCTTACCATGTGATGAAAGAATTAGGCCTCTAGGTTACTACATCTATTAGGAGCTACTATGCTATGGATAATAGGGAAGTTCCTGTGGTAGGAAAATTGAAGGATATTGAAGTGAAAATTGCTGCTTTCACTGAAGCAACTTATAGAATGGACATAGTGGTAGTGGATACCAAACCCTATTATGGTATGCTTTTATCAAGGAAATGGGAAACAATGGTAGGAGGAAAGATACAGTTAGATTTATCCTATGCAACTATCCCTATAAATGGGGATGAGGTCAAGTTGTACAGAGAACCCCGGTCATCTATTATGGTTGAGCTGGTCTTACTTGACCAATTAAATTGTTGTGTGAATGTTGATATGAAAAATTTTATGGTTGAAGAAGTTAAGCCACAGCTAAAGAACACTGACCCAATTGTGGATGAATTGTTGTTGCAACAAAATGGGCTTTGGCAAATGTATTTTGATGGAGGATGTTAAAAAGAAGGATCTGGGGAAGGAGTATTGTTGATATCCCCATCGGGTATCACTTTCAAGTATTCATTCATGTTAACTTTTAAATGCACAAACAATACTGCCAAATATAAAGCTTTAATCTTGGGAATGGATATTGCCATCAAGCATGGTATTAAATGTTTAAAATCCCATGGAGATGCCCAGCTAATCATATCTCAGATTAGGGGACATTATGCTGCTGAAGATGACAGATTAAAATTATATAAATTTGTTGTCTGGGATAGGATGAAATTCTTTGATGCTTTCAATATATTATGGGTAGAAAGATCAATTAATATAATGGCAGATTTTTTGGCAAATGTTGCCCTAAAAAATAATGATGCTACTCTTACTGGCATGTCTATGGTTGAGACAAAAAGTAGGCTAGCAGTTCCTGATAATATTCATAATTGGCAAGTTTTTGATGATGATAATGATATCCTCAAGTTTATCCAATGTATAGATCAATATGATGGTCAAAATATTGATTGTGAATCTCTAGTGTCAATTGTGGATGATAAGGAGTATTGTTTTGATCAGGAAGTCATTCAATTGGATACTAATCATATTCCCAAGGTGTTGGTTGAATTGGAAGGCATGTTCAACATAAATGACAATTATATGACTCAAAAGTCGAATGCCAGAGTGGGAGACTTAGAGGAAATTAATTTGGGATCTGAAACATCTCCCCAATTAGTCAACATTGGCAAGAAACTAGACAACAACATGAGACAAAATTTGATAAAGTTTCTGAAAAAGTACAAACATGTTTTTGCCTGGTCCTATGATGATTTGAAACCCTACAGAGAAGATCTATTCCAAAATGATGTCTCTTTAAAAGAAAGCATTAAACCATTCAAACAAAAACAAAGGCCAATTAATCCATTACTAGCTACCAAGATGCAAACAAAACTAATGAAGCTAAGGGATGCAGGAATAATCAAGCCTATTAGACATTCATCTTGGGTCTCTAATTTAGTCCCTGTAAGAAAGAAAAATGGGGAGATAAGGTTGTGTGTCGATTTTAGAAATTTAAATGTAGCCTAATTGAAAGATAATTATGGACTACCTAACATGGACGTTATGTTTCATAAAGTCACTAGATGTGATTTGTTATCCATGATGGATGGGTTCTCAAGGTACAATCAGGTGCTAGTTAAAGAATCTGAGCAATTCAAGATAGCATTTACTACCCCTTTGGGCACCTATGTATATGCTCGTATGCCATTTGAGCTTAAAAATGCTGGTGCAACTTTTCAAAGAGCTATGGATGTAGCCTTCAAAGACCCCATGGATGTTTTGATGGTGTTGTACCAAGATGATTTGACAGCTTTCTCAAAAAGAGTAGAGGATCATTGCAATCACTTGGAAAAGGTCATGATAAAAGCACTAGAATATGGTGTGTCTCTCAACCCAAAAAAGTGTCACTTTGCTATTACTGAGGGGAAACTTTTGGGACACATAGTGTCAAAGGAGGGGGTGAGGATAGATCCTAAAATATTTGAAGCCATCCAAAAGGTACTTGCTCCCAAGAACTTAAAAGGTATAGAATCATTTCTAGGGTAGATTAAATTTGTTAGGAGATTTAACGCCAACTTTGCAGAATTATATAAACCTATTGTCAAATTGCTAAAGAAAAATGTGAAGTTTGAATGGGGCCAAAAAGCTCAATTAGCCTTGAAAGAATAAAAAAAGCTATTCAAGAAGCACCAGTCCTTGTATCCCCTGATTACACTAAGCCATTTTCTTTGTTTACTTTTGCCTCATTCCATACTATTGCAGTAGTCTTATTGTAGAAGGATAGTGAAGGATTTGAACACCCCATTGCATTTTTTAGTAAGTCATTGCAATCAGCTGAATTAAATTATCAGATGATGGAAAAGCAAGCTTATGCTCTGGTGAAGGCAGTCAAGGCTTTTAGGCCTTATTTGGTGTGTGCAAAAGTAAAATCCTATGTCCCTCACACTACTGTCGAAGACATCTTTGTTCAAAATGAAGTGACAGGAAAAAGATCTAAATGGATAAACAAAGTCCAAGAGTTTGACATAGAAATCCATATCACTAAGTTGGTCAGGGGATTAGGGTTGGCTAAGTTGATGATAGAAGAAAATTTGGATTTGGTCCAAGTAAATAGTGTTTTTGTAAAAGAGAACTGCTTGACAAGTATTTAGATGCAACCATGGTATACCAATATTGTTTATTTTCTGAAAAATGCTAAATATCCAGATAACTTGAATGATAATCAAAGGAGGAGTTTGAAGCTGCAATCACAAAAGTATGTTTTCTTGCAGGGTGATTTGTTTTGGAAATATAGAGATGGGATCTTGTTATTATGCCTCGACAAAGGTCAATCAAAAGAGGTATTGAAAGAAATGCATGTTGGAATGTGTGGAGGGCATTATCCTGCTAGAACAACAACCCATAGAATTTTGAGGGCTGGATTTTATTGGCCTTGTGTTTTTCAAGATGCTCACACTTTTTTCAGGAAATGTGAGCCATGCCAGAGATTTTCAAGAAAGATGAAATATTTAGGGGTGTTGTTATTAAACCCTGTAGTAGCAGAGGCTCCATTTTCTATGTGGGGAATGGACTTTATAAGAAAATTTTCTTAAAAATAAAGTGGAGGCCATGGCTAGATTTTGCTAGCAATTGATTATTTCCCAAAATGGGTGGAAGCAATCCCAACCAAAAAGGCAACAAGTACTGTGGTTATTGAATTTCTAATGGATAATGTAATTACAAGATTTGGTGTCCCCCTTAAATTGATAATGGATAATACCATGTGCTTTAGGTCTAAAGAATTCACTGACTTTTTCTCTGATATGGGAATTGTTATGTCTTATTCATTCCCATACCACCCTCAAGCTAATGGTCAAGCAGAATCCAGTAATAAAAGTATTTTGCAAATCTTAAAAAAGACCTTGGAGGGAAATAAGAGAGCTTGGCATGTTATATTGAAACTTTCCCTTTGGGATGATAGGATTACTGTCAAGAAAACCACTGGAAAGTCTCCTTTTGAATTGGTTTATGGTGTTCAGTCAAGAATGTCTATTATCAATTTGCTCCCAATTTACAAATTTATCCAAGATGAAGAAATAGAAATTTCTGAACCCATGGAAGAAAGGATGGTTCAGTTGGTAGAATTGGATGAAATAAGGAGAGAAAGCCAGAGAGAAAATTTCAAACTACAACAAAAAATGAAATACCTTTTTGACAGAAGGGCAGATGAGAGAAATTTTTTGCCTGGTGATTTTGTATTGCAATGGAATATTAGGGCTGAAGAGAAATGCAAACACAATAAATTTGAATCACTATGGATTGGACCTTTTGTTATATCTCAGATCTTTGGAAAAGATTCCTATTTCCTCAAGAGTCTAGATGATGAAGAATAGGAATTGCCAGTGCATGGACAATTCCTAAAAAATTTCTTTAATTACCTTTTCTTCTCCATGCACAGTAGTATGTAGTATATGTATAGGTCTATTTCCTTTCTATTGTGTGTTTATTTCCTATTTTAGGTTAGCTTGGTTTGTGGTCTACTTCCCCAGAGATCTGTGGTTCTTGTTATAACCTAGTGTTTAAACATCCTTAGAGAGAGCCACTGTTGGTGCTATTTCCTCTTTAAATTATGCCTTGTATTTTTCTTAGGGTCCCTTGTTTTTGGTAGTGTCCAAGGCTTTGAAATCAAGATTAAAATCATTCTTATGCCTCTACAAAGTTTTCTCAAACCCTTAACTTGGTTGAAAATGGTGGAAAATGACTAAAAAACCCTAATTGTCTTGGTCGATTCTATTTTCATGTTACTTTTTCGGTCACTTAAGTCACCTCAAGTCATGTGTCCATGTCAAATGGGTTTCTTTTTTAAAAAAGACTATGATTCCTAACCGCTCTAATAATTCCTAAGTCACGTCATGAAATAATCCCTTTATGTCATTATCTTATGTGGTGAACAAGTCAGTTTTGATCAAACGGTCAGCTTAATGGCTTAATCAAAAAAGGCATGGCATCTAATGGGTAAGCACTTAAGCGGTGGTGACACGTATCCTTTTTGGGGTCAAATAGTCATAAAGGTTATCAGTTAAATAGTGGGAAAGTATGAAAGAATCTGACGGCTCACTTAATTGCTCAAAAAAAAGTACATGACATCTAACGGGCAAGCGATTAAGCGGTAGCGACACCTATCCAGGAAAGAATGTGGGTCCAGTTGCAAACAGTATAAAAGGTGTTAAAGCCTAGAAATATCTAATGGTCAGCTTAATGGCTTATACCTAAGATGAATGACATCTAGTGAGTAATCCATTAAGTGGTGATGACATCTGGCAGCTGGTGGGCTTGGGCATTCAAAGCTAGCAAGAGTTTAAACCATAGTTAAGTTGTTTTAAATCTGACGGCTCGCTTAATCGCTTAAAGGGAAAGTGCTCAACATCTAGTGAGTAAGAGATTAAGTGGTGGCAACATGTGTCCTCAGTGGACAGTTGTTTTTGGGAAAATAAGATAGCTGTCAGATGCAGAGAACAATGTCTAGAATCTATGGCTCAAATTCAAAGTTGGAAAAATATGTTGCAGACAGTCGTTAAGCTACAAAATTGAAGCCTTTGAATTAATTATAGAATGTGTGGAAACTCTAGTTGAATTCATTTTGAAAGACTGATTTGATTGAGGCCGTAGAATTGATTAAGTTGACTTGCAGTCACAACAATTCATCAAAATCATTCGAGCAAAGATGGGATTGCAAAGAAAATTGGCTTCATGTGACTTGTGTGCAGAACGGGTTGTATGAGTTAATTTTGGCCTTCTAAATCAACCACACACTTCAACATAGTCATTCTTCACCAGGCACAGCCAAGACTGAATATGAGTTATTCATCCTGACTGTCTACGTGATTCGACCTGTTGCCTTCTATCTAGATGGGGTTTTGAAACTTGCTCTCAGGACGAGGGCCTCACAAATATGGACCATCTAAGAACGAAGGATTTTTAACCATGATGAACAATGCAATGCAAAGATTATGCAAGATTATACTAATGAATTGAAATATGCAATATCACCTAAACATGAATTCTACATGATTTCAATGCAATTTTAATCTATAAATTGAAGTTATTCTACTTTGCAAATTGAAATTAAGCTATATGAGATTTATGAAAATGAGCTAACAATTCAGCATGATAACAATGCAATTTTAATTCAAGTTTTCAGGGGATTTGAATGAAGAAAGAGGGTTCTTATATAAACCCTGAGAAGACCAGAATAGAAACTTTCCATCTTTTGGAATAAAACAATTAGAAAAACCAATTAAAATAGAAAGCTTTATTGAAAAGAATTCAATAAAATGTTTTCTTTCTATTTCAACTA